>PVKE010041710.1:0-14049 GCA_004027555.1 Craseonycteris thonglongyai | reverse complement strand
GGTTTTTCCACATAGTTTCATTCCACAGGTGGGAGTGGGGCTGCACAGGGCAGGAACTGGGCCGGAGTCTCGCCCTGGTGAGAAATGAACTGGGGGCACTCCCAAGTTCAGCATATGGGTCCACATGGGCCAGGGCCGGGATTTGATCCTCGGTCCCCAGGGTTGCAAAGTGAGTGTCTAACCCACTGAGCCATCCCAGCTTCCCCTATTTTGACTACTTTTTAAGGGAAGCTAATGCAGTTCTGAGCCTGCTCTATAAGTCTGGACATTTCTTCTATCTTTCTTTCTTTCTCAACACTCTGTGGCGGAAAGTGGCAGCCATGGAAGCTAAGATAACCACACTCTGAAGAAACCTAAGGTAGCCATGTGGGGAGGCCATGATCATACTGTCAGTCCACAGCTCTTCCAGTGTCTGGACATGCTGTGAGGAAACTATACAGAACATGCTGGCTCCCACAGACATTTGGAGAGAACTGAAGACTGGACTCAGGGTGCAGTTCAGGCTATCCACAGGCTCTAGCCAATTGGGCTACACTCACTAAGGCTCCCAAGAGTGGCCAGCCATCCTGGGTGTCCTGCCTTATCTTCCCATTGATGGAACTGTGAGTACGTGAAATGGCTATTGTTTCATGCCCCTAAGACATGGAGCAACAGACATCTGGAAAACCATGTGGGTGCTTCCTGTCCTGCTAAGTCTTAGACATGCATATATGAGAAGTATTTCCAATGCTGTGGCCTTAGAAAACAGGTTAGTGAGGGTCAGCCTTCAGCACTTGGGCCTCTCACTTCAGTACCTCTGTGTCTGGACTCCCCCTTGCTTCATGGGCAAGTGATGAGACCATCAACAACCACAATATGGCTATGGCTGCAGGCAGGTGGTTTTGTTAGGACAGAACAGTTACTGTCAACCGTACAGGACTCCCACCCATTTCTGAATATTTTTAGCACAAAGCAGGCCTTGAAAGCATTCAATTTTTATCTTCTGTAGTCTAAAACTCTCCTTCTTGGGCACTCCATCTTGGTTTTGTGTGGTAGACTTCATGCTGGATCTACACCAACATATTAATGGCCACAAGAAACGAGAAGTCACAAGACCAATATCTGGAGAAGCAGGGTGACCATGAGCTACAAATTTGAGCTTATCACCTTCTGAGCAATTCATAATTCATGATTTTTCTTTTATTTATGTTTGCTTATTTAGCTTGTTTTTGTGAGGGGAAAATATGGGTGATGGGTAGGCTGACCATACATGCCATTTGAAACAGGGTAGTATCAGTGTTGTCTATCCCACCTAAAATAGTATATCTGGCAAACCTGATAATGAAGAATAGAGTGAAGAAATAACATGAAGTCATTATAGTCAGCTGATAAATTACTAACATTAAGTAGGTCAAGGCATAAGGAAAAGATTCTATTTTTGTTTTAACTAGCCTGGGAACTTAAATTATTGAACTTTTCAGCCTTGCATCAATGCTTGGATATATATCAGACTCCCAGATGACCCTCTGAGTATGCCCTGAAGGACTCATGTATCCAGACCACCTGATATCCATCTTATATCCCTTTTCTGGCCCACTGGGCATTACCAGACCTCCTGGTATTCATCCTCCAGACCACATCTGAGTGATCAGTATCTCAGAACAATTCAGAGGTTAAGAATATAAGATTTATTCTTCTCAAAAATGTACTTTTTACTGTAATATCTCTTAACTTTTCTTTCTTCTTCAGAACATTCTGAGTATTGCCTAGTTGTTTATGGGTTGCAAAGTCTAATACCCTTGAATAAATATTTATTGTTTATTTCTAGTCTAAGCCTTCAGATTCTTTTTGAGTTTTACAGCAATGTAGGATTAAGATAAGTAAATTCAATATCACTGGCTAATAAATACATGCACATATATACAATGTGCACTTACATGTCTACATTTATGCAAAGCTTCCTCACATGTATGTGTGCACACACATACATTTGGCCATGGGGGCATTGCATGAATAGACCAATTTGGAACTAAAGGATTGGCTACATCACCTTACTGCCAGGTGTTCCATTGGCAGCACACTTATGCCTCAGCAAACTGATGCCTCAGCTCTCTGAGACCTCCTAAGTAAGGTCTACCTCAAGTACCTACTATTATTATCCAGGGCCTCTATACTTCAAAGTCTAGTTGATCATATGTGCCGAAGCATGGAGCCTTTTTTGGTGAACAGGGTGAGTGTGCATTAAGCACTGTGTAAGTTAAGTCACTTGGTTTTCATATTTGACTCATCCTGGGTGTTTAGGAGCACACTTTCAAAGCAAACTTAACTGGTAGCTGGGGACCCCAGGATATGAAAGGGGAAGAATATTCACAGGCAGTAAGATCACATGAGAGAGATTGCTGCTGGTATCCTATTATAGGTACAGAATCCCAGAGACCAATGCTGAATGCAGATTGTGAAATTTTAACTTGAGCACTTGATACATACAATTGAACTTCTAGGACTTATATAGGACTCATTTGCTCAGGGCCTGGCAAATGAGTTGTCAAAAAATAGGTCATGTTTTCTTAATCAGTTGGAATGGCATTAGACTGAAGTAAGATAAGTTCAACCAATCATGCTGAAATACTATCTTTTATTTTTTCATTTTCTTTTCTCAGGATGAAACGAAGAATGGCGGTCTGGGGCTGGTATATATGCTAAGAATCTTTCACTCCTTTGAGCTTCCTGTATTATCTTGATCAGTTTGTGGTTTTTGTTTTTCTGATTCCAAAAATCCACCCTTCATATGTAGGCATCACTTCTGTATTATAGGTGGGAAGAAAGAGTAAGAACAAAGGTTGAAAAATGTCTACCTGCTGAGTCTTTGCTTTTATTAAGAAAACAACATATATATGGTGATGGGGGGAGAGCTGGTTCCGATGGTGAGCGCATAATGCAATACATAGGTGATGTAATGTAGAATTGTACACCTGGAAACTATCTAACAGTTACCAACCAATGTCACCCCAATAAATTTAACAATAAAAAAAGATGATAAAAAAAAATAAAACAATGGCTTTATTAGACATAACAGTGAATAGAATTCCATTTCATTTCATTGACAAATTCATGGTTGTCCTAGCTACAACATTTATTTTACTTGGTAAGAAAGGCGATAAAGGATATTAAGATGTAGTCCAGCAAGGCTATATGCCACTCTCTCATTTAAATGAGGAAGCTAATTTAAAATGTGGCTATCTAGATCATTTAATATATTAGTTATATAAATGTAAATTATATATAATTTACATTTAGATTTTTTTTTCTCTCTGTGAGGATCTTATATTAAGTGCTAGTGACTGAAAAGTTTTGCCAGACTTCCACCCGGGGGAGGAATGACAGGATTTGAACTCCTGGGCTTGTCCTGATTTTGTCCATAATGAAAAGTAGTACATGGCATGCTAGTATTTGCAGAGATATATGTGAGATATGTTCCTGGCCTACAGAGAAAGGAAGGTGGGCCCTGGTTATCTAAAACTGGAGAATTATTTATTAGTCTCTAAAAAATTCAAAATATAGCTATACAGTAATTGGCCTTTTCTCATTACACAATACAAAGATGAATATTATGTAATTAAAAATTACAAACTTGCATAGCCTTCTAATTTGTCAGATAATACTTTGTTAATATCTCTATTTTATGTGTATGAATACCAAGATTTGAGATGTTTCAATAACTTCTTATCATCATTCTTAGTTACATAGCAACAAGGTCAGATTTTGAACCCAGGTCTTTGGACTCTAAATTCATGCTCCATATCTATCCCATCTGCCTCTCATTTTAATGTAATCAATTCTTGCTCTTGATCTCTGTCTTCTCCTTTAAGATTGACAAGCTGGAGCAGTTTATTTTATTCTTGGGAGAGAGAACAACAGAATAACTAGCATTCATTTGCTTCTCACAATTCATCCTGAAGAGGAGGCACAAAAAGAAGAGGAGATCCCTTCCCTGTGCAGTTGTAGCCCTCTGGCTTTGTGCAGTATCATCTTCATCTGCAATTCTGCTGTTGTCCTTGGAGCTCTTCCTTCTCTCAGATGCCAGAGTCTTCTCTGCTGGGCTCCCAGGCCTGCCTGCTTCTGAGCACTCAGGAGCTGCTCCCCTCAAGAACCTTGCTACCTTTGTCTTTACATGCTTCATTCCTTTTGAAAAAACATCTTCGTTATTTAAAAAATACCTGTTCATTGTAAAATTCATAGATTTTATGTATACTTCATTTTTTGATATCTATCTAGAAAGAAATTAAAATTTAAAAAGTTAGATAAGATCTCCTTATTTAGAAATAATCACTCTGTTAATATGTTGGTTTGATATTATTTTAGAATCCTCCTGTGCATATTTCCAAGTACAAAAAATATAGGTAAATATTGATCATTTTACATAAATAGGGTCATATTTTAATGTGGTCTTGTTACCTTTTTTTTTCATGCCAATAAACTAACTCCATATCACTATTTTTTAATGGTTGGAAGAATTCCTGTCTGTAAGTGTACCATACTTAACCAGTCTCTTGTTAATGGACATATATATTGTGTCCTATTTAAAAAATAAAGTGAAGAAGAAGAAGAGAAGAGAAAAGGAAAAAAAAAAGGCTAGGTGAGCCAAGTCTGTGACCTGGGCCATTCCCAGGCCAGTGGGTGGCAGGCGACATGCCAGGGGTCTCAATATGGAAGGTACTGGCCTGGAGCCCCAAGTGCTGAGAGTTTTATCTTGCAAGCCTCCTAAGCAGTGCTTTGGGCCCCAGCTGAACCTGATAAAATCAGGGTGGAGAGTACTGAGGGACCAGACATCTGGAACCCATTTCCATAATCTACAAGGCTGGCTTACCTTCTGCCTATGTCTAGAAACACACAAAGAGATAATTAACTACTCCCTTGGGCAATTTTTCCCTGCCTAGAACACTCTGCATGTGAGAATAGGCCCTTTCTGCTGAGTAGGGCTAGTGCAGAAAAAAGTCTAAAGCCCTAAAGACATCTTCTTGATGTTGAGTCCCCACAGTGTTCAGATGTGGCATTACCTAGCTCCTATGGGGGTCACAATCTGAGTGGATAAAGGCATAGGTGGGCTGGTAAGACCACCTCTGTGCATCACAGTCTGGGTTCCCTCAACTGCGAAGCCGTGTTGCTCATTACTCTGGACTAGTTTTTCTTATACTTGATCCTGGCTTGTGTGGGCATGGATCCCACCAAGTTGTGGTTTGTTCTGCGGCTGATCTTTTATCCCAATGGCATGGACTCACCTTGCTCACTTGTAAACTGGGACAGCAAATTGTAGTTCACAAACGAAGGAGGGCAGACAGCTGTTACCAGTAACAATAATGACATGATTACTGAGACAAACATTTTCTTGGTGATGCATGAGAACACTAAATCCAAACCACATTGTTTAGCTTTCACTCCAGTAAAGGGGAATGCCACATACCCTAAAGTAAATGGAAAAGATCATAGTTTAGAAAATATGACAGAGTTGAAAACTTAAAGCTGTATCACACAGTTACATCCTTTACAAGAAAACAATGCTTATGAGGAATGTATATATATATTGCTATGGCAGTTTATTAGTTTGGCGTTTTCCCTAGTCCAAAAATGGAGCCCAGTGGCTATGAGTCAAGAGTGCCTCAGGCAGGCAGTTCAAGGATAATGGAAACACTTTCACATTCACTGTTGGAAAAGGGACACATGTTGATAGACTTGAGTTATGCATCAGCCAGTATGAACCCGTTTTCATGTGTCTGCTTCCGTTCAATGTTTCTTTCAGACTGACATCAAATGCTATACATGGAGCTGTGTGACCCTGATATTTACATGCTCTGGTTCCCTGTTTTTCTTGTGGATTGAAAAATTACTAGGAGTCTGTAAACACTACATTGGAGTTTGATTGCACAGAGGCCAGAGCAGGCTCTGGAGGAAGGACCTGGGGTCATCGGACAACGAGAAAAAGTGGAGTGGAAGTGCACAGTGAAGGGCTGCTTGCACCCTCCTCTGGTAGCAGCAGCTCATGACGGAGTTAATGAATCTCAGACTTCAGGGTCCTTCCTTGCTGGGGGTGGTGGAAGACTCTGGGAGCATCATTCTAGGCAGAGAAAGGAAGCCAGGTTGCCAACACAAGCATTTCTATGTGAGCATTTATGGTAACTTAAAGAGCTTTCAGTAGAAAGCATGTGAATCCCCAGAGCTCATTTAATGTGGTATGATTTCTATTTCCCTTCTGCTAAAATTTCAGTGGATTTCTTTTTTTTTTAAAGATTTATTTTATTGATTTTTGACAGAGAGAAACAGAGACAGAGAGAGACAGAGAGAAGGGAGAGGGCCCAGAGCAGTCTCCATAGTTGACATTAGCTTTCCATATAGTTTCACTCCACAGGCAGGCACAAGGCTGCACAGGGCAGGAACTGGGCCGGGAGCCTCCCACATAGGTCCTGGCAAGAACTGAAATGGGGGCACACCCCAGTTCAGCATGTGGGTCCGCATGGGCCGGGGCCGGGATTCAATCCTCGGTCCTCGGGGCTTCAAAGCGAGCGCTTAACCCGCTGAGCCATCCCAGCTGTCCCCTCAGTGGATTTCTATATTCATAATTGTGTAGTGTTTTGTTTTGTTTTGTTTTAAGAAGGGCCTGAACTTTGATAAGATTCTGTCTCCATAGAACCTGGGGCATAGCACTACTATTTTTATCTAATATCATCCTTAAAATGGGTGTATTCAGATGAGCCAGTCCCAGACAGCCCGTAACCCCTGCACAACTGTCACCTGCTCTCTGGCAGAGCAATTTAACCAGCAGGGTATCAGAATATTGTAGATATCAGCCAATGTTTGCCACACAAAAAGACAAACTCCCAGATTCTTTAAGTCTTTCAAGGTGCTTTCTGTTCTGATGCAGCTTGGGAAAAGAAAGCTGAAGATGAAGAGGTAGAGTGCCCGTAGGTGCTTCCTGCTGAGCATGTCTGTGTTCTGGCACTCAGGCTGTGGAGCAGCTGCTACAGTACAGACCATGGCTATGGGGATGGGAGGACACAGCTAATTTTGGATTTCCCAAGCAGAAACAACATTCGGTACCTGACATGGAGGGAAGATTGACATAAGGCAAAGGGAAGTGGGTGCTCACTAGCTGTGAGAATTTGAAGAACCTGAGATATCATCTAATTCAGTCTCTCATGTTACAGATCAGAAAACAGATCTGCAGAGATCTACTACCAGCCCTAAGCAGAGGTGGCTCTGAGTATGGCGTGCCTCAAGGGACGATGGGGTGCCATAGCAGGGTCAGGTGCTGAGCAATGCCAGTCAATGCCGGTCAACATGGCCTGTTCCTTCAAGGACACTGCACTGTGAAAGCGACATGTCACTTTTGGATTTAAGAATTTTGTCTGACATGCAGAGGATGTGATAACTTTTCCACTGTGACTGTGGAAACCCCAAGTGGAGCAGATGTGTGTTGTAGTTTACTTTCCTGTGGTTTGTTGTCAGGTGGCAAGTAGATGCTCTGAGGGCAGAGGTAACACAGGCAACATCTGTGGGCACAGCTGCCTCAGATCTTCACTTGTTTCTGCTATCTCAGCATCCAGAAGTATTAACTGAGTATCCTGAGTATTAACTCCTGTCCTGCCTTTCTTGGTGTCTGGCACTGGCCATTGGCAGGCATAGGGGAGAAACCAGAGAAGGGACTCAGTGCTACCAGCATTTTGCCTGGGAAGCCACTGGCAAGATCCTTTCAAACAGACCACAATCTGGCTCCTCAGGTGCTTCACACTTTTCCCAATTCTGCCATCAGTAAATTCAAAAGCCCAGAAATCTGGTTTTCTAGTGAGGCCAAACACCAGGCAACACAGCTCTCCTGGAAAGAGGACATGTATGCCTTTGTTTTAGTTTATAATCCTTGATCCTTGTTCAAAGATTTAGCAAGCTAGAAAAACCTGGCAGGGAAGCAGCGGCTCTGCTGACAGCTCTGTGAAGTGCTCCCTGCAGGCCAACTCCACCAGCCTGTTAAACTCCCCAACCAGATGGCCCCACGGGGCAGTGCCGCCCTGCTCTTCAGGCCCCTGGTTTGCAGGCATCATCTGAAGAAGCATGGCTCCATGCCTGCACATGAAATAAGGAGCCATCCGAGATATTACCTGGAAGATCACCCCATGTGACGCCTCAAGGAATGGGGCTGATGGACAGAGTGCTTGTCTACAGATGGAGTCTCCAAAGGATAGAATGTCATTCTCACACACCTGGAGCTGCTTTCAGAACTCAACAGGGAGAGCTCATGCAGGGGCATTTTGCTGGACCATTGCAGGCCTGGCACTGTGGCACTTTGTGGACTTTAGCTCATGGATTACCAGAACACTGATCAAACTTAAACCTGGCCACATGGGGGAATGTATTAAAATGAGGGTACTGGACTCCACCCTCAGAGCGTCTAATTTAGTAAGTTTGGGTGGATCTGGGAAATCAGTAGATTTAAAGCTGCTGCCAACTGGATTTTTCCCTCTGAGCAGATGCCTGCCTTTGACTGAATTGCTGCCTCTGACTAGATCTCTACCTCTGACTGGATCTTGGCTTCTGACTGGACCTCTGCCTCTTACTGGGTCACTACTTCAGACTGGAACATGGCTTCAGACTACATCTGTGCTTCAGACTAGATCATTACCACAGACTAGGCCAATGACTCTTGACCTTGGTGTCACACTGGACTCACTCAGGGGGCATCATCTGCCTCACGCAACCAGATGGGGAAGAAAAGAGTGAAAGGTCACTATACTGTGTCTTCCTCAGTGGAAATGAGGTCCACTGTGTTCCATGTGGAACACCAATATCCTGTATAAAGAGCACCCCATTTTTTCGTGTGCCATTCTATTATGCTGGATAAGGGACCTTGCAAAATCAGCAGTGAGTGGAACAGAAAACTGTATTAGCATCTCATTGGATCACTGGGTTCTTCAAAATGTCATAACACAAATATGCAAAATCCAAGTTAAGGTCTGAAACAAATCAAGCAGTTGTCTCCAAGAACATGACTAGAAATGCAGAATGCTAAGAAGGAGCTTTCAGGACAGGACACCATGAAGGGCAGGCTTCATGTTGTTCAATCCTACCTGGGCACTTGTTTTAAGGCACTTGGTCTGCAAAAAGTAGGATCCAGGCAAACACATACTGCTGTTGCTTTGGGAAATGGTTTAGTGACTAATTTGGAAAAAGAAAGTTCAATTTGAGTTACACTTTGTGCTCTAAACATATTTTAAACAAAAAAGACAGAAAATACCCTTTTTCTTTAAAACAAAAATGATATTCATTGCAGGTACCTATCATGCCCTGAGAATGACTCATGTACTTACTAAATTTTCTTAGGTTTGAAAAAAATAGAAGCTAGTATTTTGGACACCCCTCCTCCATCCCTTAATCAGGCTCCTAGCACATGGACTTTTAGTTTCCCAAGCTAATGTGTTTTTACTGACTGGAAAAAAATAGAAGCTCTTGGATACTTGCTATTCTTGCATACCACACTTCAT
The DNA here is from genome assembly GCA_004027555.1 of Craseonycteris thonglongyai. Taxonomy (NCBI): domain Eukaryota; kingdom Metazoa; phylum Chordata; class Mammalia; order Chiroptera; family Craseonycteridae; genus Craseonycteris; species Craseonycteris thonglongyai. The sequence continues at coordinate 4,543 of PVKE010041710.1, read as the reverse complement.
GTGGCAGATGTGTATGGACTGACAATGCCTTATCTTCAGCACAAGTGTCTTGGAACTCCTTGTCTAGGAGGACCAATATAAGGGCTACCCTTCCCAAGCAATTCTGAAATTAAATCCATGACTTAAGGGCTTTGTCCCTCCAGAAGTAAATAAAGAGCAAGTGAACTATTTTAGCTTCTATCATCATAGGGTAGCCTTTCAGCTAAGCCTGGAGGACAGGTAAGAAGGCCTCTGGTCTGCATCTCAGGTGCTTGGTGAAGCAACAGGCAGGAAGGAAGCAGGTAACATCAAAGGACATTGGTCAAAGCACCACTGCAACATGGAACGTCTCTGTGATACAAAACTTTACAAGTCTGCAATTTTGTCAGCTGAAGACTAATGGCTTCCTGCCCTCTCTGTGTAATCTGCCTTTCTGACTTGCCAGATTTTTCTTACACTTTCCAAATTCACCATAAACGATTCTCTGCTGGCTAGAAGTCAGAGCTAGTCTTATCATTTCCTGTGGCAGAATCCAGGCTATAAACTCCTAGATCATGGGGAGCTCCTGAAGAGGAATTAAATGGCAGGCTTCAGTTGCCTTCTTCTCAGGGACCCTGGCTTGCACTCTCTCTCCCACTCTTACCACGTACTCCAGAGAGACCTGGGTAACCCCTGCAGTCTCAGAGGCTGCCAGAAGCAGCAGACCTGAGCCTGTGCTGCCATCCTGCCTGAGGCAAGTCAGAGAGACTGCCTAAAGCTGGCTGGCCTCACAGTGAAAACAGAAAAAGAGATTCCGTCCAAGTCTTGGAATATCACCCTGGTTCAGCATGAGGAGAGGATGGAACAATCCAGAGGTAATAATTTAGGGGGATAAAAGATAATGCTCTGGTTTTTTTTTTTCAAATTTAGATGGAGGTCTGGCTTTCCCCTCTGCCCCTGTCAATTTTCAATGTATCTTAGGCTCGTTTTTTTGTGGTTTTTTTTTTGTATAAATTATTATAAAAATAAATTTATAAAAAATAACAAAATAAGAAACAAAGATATACAAAGTATAACTTTAATCGCTTATCTTTAGATTTAGCAAACATTAAATTACTCTGTCAAATGACTATAATGGTTTTTAAATGTTTGCTCCCAATTTCTATACTTATCTTGCCATAGACTGGGAACATCTAGAGGATGGCCTCATTCTTCATACACCTTTGAACAATTCAGTGAGTCCTCAAGTGTGTGTGTGTGTGTGTGTAAGTGTGTGTGTAAGTGTGTATGTGTTTGTATCAATATGTGAGTGTGTGTGGACTTAGGCTGAGACAATCAGAAGCCTATCTGGGAGGCTCAGAGGTGACTGTACATATGCAAGGCTCAATTTCATTGTTGTCCAAAAGAGTGGATGCACACATACCCAGGACAGTTGTACAAAGAAAGGTGTGGGGACAGGGAAGAGACCTTTCCACAGAATAGATTAGATAGGCAGTGCCAGGTGGGCAGGCTAGTTGGTAGCTACTGTCCCCACACATTTGAGCATAATGCATCAGCTATGGTTTAGTTCAGTGAGAACCTGCTGTGTGCAGGCACAGACCAGGTGTTTGCACATCTGATTCTGTCTAGCCCTCCCTGCCCCATAAAAACATGTTACTGTCAGTCTTATTTTATGACCGGGATACTGAGGTTTAAAATCCTGGAGGCTTGCTGAAGTGGCAGGGCAGGCAGCCGAAACCACGATTTATGCCCCCAACTCCAGTTTTCATTTACAGCAGCTTCCAGGAGAATGTTTTCCTTTAAGATTATTATTATTGTTATTGACTCTTAAAAAGAAATTGACTGAAAGAACAATTTTTATGCTCACCTTCTAGAAGCATTAACTTTCAATGAATGGCTTGGTCAATTTCAAGTAGGGAGCCTGTGATCAAAAATATATAACATAGTATATTATAAAATACATTATTTTAGGTAAGTGTTTTATAACTACTCAGTACTATCTAGGCATCTCTTTATTTGCAAGAATTAGCAGTGGGAGGGGAGCATAAAGGTGTTTTTAGTGTTCTGTAGAAATGTGTTAATTTTCTATTTAAAAGAGGTTAAAACTATTTTCTCAATTTTTTTATTTCAAAGGTATAAGACTAATGTAGTTAAAGGTCTTCCTTCCTTTCCACCATAGGCAGTCTGTCTTCATAAGACTTCTGGGGCTACAGAAGCCCTCAGCCTGCCCTGCACAGCCTCACTGGGACAGCCAGACTGTCTCAGGGTCCCCTCCTCACCTTGCCTCACCTTGCCTTGCCTTGCCACGCTGGGTTCCACACTGTCAGAGTCACTGAATGATGGGGATCTCTGCACAGCCTGAGGAATCACATTCAATCTATATAAAGTTGCATATTTTTCTGTAAAGACGATGATACCTCTCAACACGTTTTGCCTTGTGCTTATTAAATAGCTCATGCCCCCTTCAGGGCAATGACCTGGAGTAAGTGAAAGGCTGTGTGTCACAGCACGAACAGATGTTGTCTGGAAGCTTTTGATTTCCCAATCTCTAACTGTGTAATGTTCTCTTAGATGTCCAGTCTGCAGTTTGGGGTGCATGAGCCAGGTAGAAGTTATCTTAGAAACTGCTTCTACTATGGGTCAACCATCAGGTAGGCAAATAAAGCCTGACCCCTAATAGGAAGATCTGGGTTCTCCTTGGTTAGAAGGTGAGATGTTGCAGATTATATTACTGGCCACAAAGCATAGATCCAAAAGTGACCTCCCTACATTGGTCTGATCCCCAGCGGTACCTGGATGCTCCCAAGTCTCCTGCTTCTCTGGCATGGCATTTGGACACATGAAATTCCCTCCAAAAGATGAGATGAAGCTCTTAGACATTTCCAAGATTTTAATCACTTCCAAGATGTTGAGTGATTCATTTTCTGGAACCATGGCTAATATTGATTGAGAAGCAATCAAGTTTGATCTTCTTACTAAGAAACATGAATTTTCAACCTCTGAATGGGAAAATGTTCTGTGCTAATAGATTGTTTTTTTTGGCCACCACAGCCTTCTATGTTGCTCACCTGTACTTGAAAGTGTAAAGCAGTAATCTTGGGATTATTTTCTGTGGTTCCATAGCACTAGGCATAAATATGATGTTAAGTAATTGGTGTGTTCCAGTCACAGACAAGGAGTCATAGTGGTATGGGGGAAGGTGCCCAGAGGACATAAGGCTCAGACATTCAATAGCTCTGTGACAGTGCTGCATAAACTGCTTTGGGCTTGTTCCCTCTTTTGTAAAATAAAAGGCTTAAAGTATAGTCCAAGTTCACTTTCAGGTACAAGTCTCTCATTTTGATTGAGTGCCTTATTCTGAAAGCTTTTTGCTTGGTGTGATCTGCATAAAATAAATAACTTGTTAAATATTCCTTTTATGCTGTCATCAGGTCAGGTAATCTTTTCAAAATCAAAATGATATATTAGACTGAAAATGAAGAGGCCTGAATTTGTGTCTTGGCACTCTCTAAAATTATCCAAAGGCTCTGGAAGTCTTCACCAACCTGAGTGTCTATATCAGGAGTTCCCAACCTTTTTATACCCTAGGGCGCATTCTAAAATATCAGTAGGGCTGCGGGCACCAGCTATTTCTAAGGATATTTATCATTGAACAAGAATAAAAAATAATAAAAATAATTTAAAAATAATAAATTTATTGTACAAATTATATACACACAAAGAAACATATATACAAAATGTAATACAAAGTACATAAAAAAGACACGTATAATAAAATCATTTAAAAAAACATAAAAGAAAACATAAAAAAAAACAATCTGTCAGTGTGATCTTTGGCATTGCATTTCACTGGCCAGTGCCTCGTAATTAGGAGAGTATGACGACAACCCTGTTAGCAAACAATTATTAAGATGCTCATCAGTAAGTTGAGATCTATATCATGATTTTATTAAATTCATGTTTGAAAACAAAGATTCACATAAATACGTTGACCCAAAAAACGATTTGATTTTATTTGCCACTTTTTTTTTAAATGGGAACCTTTCTTTGTCAACTATGTTCCATAAGTCCTCTGATATTAAGGATTTTAGCAAAATATCGTTCTTAAGGTTCAAAATTTCTAACTCTAGTTCTTCTGCTTTCCCCTGAAACACGGTCTGCAATATATGCAGCTTGTTCTATTAAATTTATTTGGCAAGTAAAAGGATTGATACAGAAGGAGACAATTGGCTCGATATTTGTAAATTGCAGAAATCTCTCTTCAAACTGTTTTTGAAGCACTTGCAGGGTCTCAATAAATAATGACACATTTAATTCATTGTTACCTATCATTTTCCTCATATATGGAAAGTGCACGAGAGACTTGATATGCAGATGTGATATCAACAAAGTCAATTTTGCTTTAAATGCGTTTACAGAACTTCTCATTTCAGCTCTATTTTTGTCTTTTCCCTGCAACTCCAAATTGAAAGAATCTAATTTTTCCATGGTGTCAGCAAGAAAACCCAAATCCACCAGCCAGCAAGAGTCTGTTAGTTCATCATAATTTTCATTTTTATCATATATAAATGTTTTTATTTCTTCA
>PVKE010041708.1:0-14050 GCA_004027555.1 Craseonycteris thonglongyai | reverse complement strand
CATGAGTAAAGATATCTGGAATTTGAGTCATCCTTGCGGGAAAAATTTTTAAGATATTATTTCTTAAAAAATTATACGATGGGGAAACCAGGATGGCGCAGTGGGTTAGGCGCTCACTTTGCAGTGCCTGGGACTGAGGATTGAATCCCGGCCCCGGCCCCAGCCCGTGCGGAACCATATGCTGAACTGGGAGCTCCCCTAGCTCAGTTCTCTCTCTGTCTCTGTATCTCTCTCTCTCTCTCTCTCCCTCTCTGTCAAAAATAAAAAAATAAAAAAATATATATTTAAAAATATTATACAGCTATTAAGATTTCTTCATTTTTAATTTTGTTAAGCTGCATTTTTCTAAGAATATATCTGTTATTGAACTAACTGCATAAATTATTATCATTTTGTTATTATGCTTGTCATCTGTGATGTCTCTACTTATATCACTTCTTTCATTTCTTTTTTTTTTTTTTTTTTTTTTTTTTTTTTTTATTATTGTTTTTGACAGAGAGAGAGAGAGACAGAGACAGAGAGAGAACTGAACTGGGGGAACTCCCCAGTTCAGCACATGGGTCTGCACAGGTTGGGGCCGGGATTCGATCCTTGGTCCCTGGTGCTGCAAAGTGAGCGCTTAACCCACTGAGCCATCCCGGCTTCCCCACTTTTTTCATTTCTGATATTGAAATTTTGTAATTGGCATCTCGGCACTCCCCAGTTCAGCATATGGGTCCGCATGGGCCAGGGCCAGGATTTGATCCTGAGTCCTTAGCGTGGCAAAGTGAGTGCTTAACCCACTGAGCCATCCCGGCTTCTCCTGTTATTTCTTTAAAGATTTATTTTTATTGTTTTTGACAGAGAGAGAGATACAGAGACAGAGAGAAGGGGGAGGGCCCAGAGCAGTCTCCATAGTTGCACATCATTGGTTTTTCCACATAGTTTCATTCCACAGGTGGGAGTGGGGCTGCACAGGGCAGGAACTGGGCCGGGGTCTTCACCCCAGTGAGAACTAAACTGAGGGCACTCCCCAGTTCAGCATATGGGTTCACACGGGCCGGGGCCGGGATTCGATCCTCGGTCCCCGGGGCTGCAAAGTGAGCGCTCAACCCGTTGAGCCATCCCGGCTTCCCCTAGATGTTATTTCTTAATGTATTCAACATACCAAATACTTTTGGTTTACTTTTTTTTCTGTAGTTTTTCAGTTTTCCACTTCATTTATTTGTTTTTAATTCTACCACCATAATTTTCAATGTATTAACTTACTGGGCTGGTTATACACCCATTATAACATAAAGAGGTATGATGATGATAGTTAGGCTTGTTTACTCCCTGTCTGCATTGGGAGCTTTTAATAATTCACTCTTAAGTATGTTGTTTGGTATAAACTTTTTAAATAGCTACCCAAAGAGAACTGACTCTGGGTGGTGCACACATAATGCAATACATAGACGATGTCATATACAATTGTACACCTGGAACCTATGTAATTTTTTACCAGCGAATGTCACCCCAATAAATTTAACAATAAAAATGGTTTATTAGCAGATATTATAAAAAAATAAATAGCTACCTATTATCATTTTAAAGAGGATTCCTTCAGTTCTTAATTTTCTAAGGATTTTTGAATCAACCAGGACACTAAATTTTATTAAAATTGTATTGCATCTTATTCAGATACCGTATTTTTTGCTCCATAAGACGCACCTGACCTGCCTGGGCCTGCTCTCCTTCCATGCAGTCCCTGCTTTCTGATCTGGCTGCAGACTTCCCCACGGCATCATTAAGGTTCCCAACATGCACTTTTCTTTGCAGTATTCGCTCCATAAGACGCACACATTTTTTCCTCCACTTTTTTGGGGGGGAAAAGTGCGTCTTATGGAGCGAAAAATACGATAATCATATTTTTCTTCTGTATTTTGATATTGTGGTAAATACCATTGCTTTTTAAATTTTAATTATTTTCCTGGAATTGAATCCAATTTGATTATTTGTATTATCAGTCTTGTATATTGCCATATTTTGTTTCATCTTACATCTATGATTGTGAAAGAGTTTGGCTTGTAATTTTTGTAATTTTTCTTTCTTTTAATGTGACTATTAGTTTTTGGGTTTTTTTTAAGATTTATTTTTATTGTTTTTGACACAGAGAGACAGAGAGAAGGGAGAGGACCCAAAGCAGTCTCCATAGTTGTGCATCATTGGTTTTCTACATAGTTTCATTCCACAGGTGGGCACGAGGCTACACAGAGCAGGAACCCATCCAGGTGCCTCACACATGGAGCTTGCCCTGGTGAGAACCAAACTGGGGCACACCCCAGTTCAGCATATGGGTCCACATGGGCCAGTGCTGGGATTCTATCCTTGGACCCCAGGGCTGCAAGACGAGCACTCAACCTGCTGAACCATCCCAGAATCTCCTGATTATTAGGTTTTGATCTTAAGTTTGTACTAACCTCTTAAAGTAAGTTGGGAATGGTATTCTCTTATTTTTGTTCTCTGCTAGAAATTGATTGGTATTAATTTTTCTATAATTATTTGAATAATTAACCAGTGAGGACTTCTGGGGCTGAGTTGCTTTTTGTGTTCAAGTTTTTAATTATGTATTTTTTTAATAGCTGGAGGCCCATTCAGATTTCCTGTTTCTTCTTTCAGTTTCTGTAACATTAATTTTTCTAGGGAATTTTTCTAATTCAAATAAAATGTCAGATTTATTCACATAAAGTCATTTATATCCTTATATTATCTTTTAAAACTTAGTAGAATCTGTAGTAGTGACCTCATTTTGATTTCTGATATTCATATTTTATGACTTCTCTCTTTTTATTTATTCAGTCTTTCAAAGAAACAAATTTTGATTCTTTTAATCCTCTCTACTATTTCAGTTTCTGTTTTTTTAAATTTATTTGCTTTATAGTTATTTCTTTACACCATTTCTTTGGTTTTAATATACCATTATTTTCTAAAATACCAAAATTGATTTTCAGTCTTTTTTAAAAGTAAATTCACTTTAGCTATAAATTTCTCTCTAATCATGGTTTTAATAGATCAACAAATTTTGTTGTATTTTATTTTGTTACAAGTCAGTTAAAAATATTTTTGGGATATCAGGATAGCTCAGCAGGTTGAGCACTCATCTTGCAGTCCCGGAGTCCGAGGATCAAATCCCAGCCCTGGCTGGTGTGGACCCATGTGTTGAACTGGGTTGTGCCCTCAGTTTGGCTCTCACTGGGTTGAACTCCATGCGGGAGGCCCCCAGCCCAGTTCCTGCCCTGTGCAGCCTTGTACCCACCTGGGGAATGAAACTATGTAGAAAACTAATGACAACAACTATGGAGACTGCTCTGGGCCTTTTTCTTTTTCTCTGTCTCTCTCTGTCAAAAATAATAAAAAAATATGGGGAAGCTGGGATGGCTCAGTGTGTTGAGCGCTCAGTTTTCAGCCCCGGGGACCGAGGATCGAATCCCAGCCCCAGCCCGTGTGGACCCATATGTTGAACTGGGGAGTGCCCCCAGTTCAGTTCTCACCGGGGTGAGACCCTGGCCCAGTTCCTGCCCTGTGCAGCCTGTGCCCACCTGTGGACTGAAACTATGTGGAAAAACCAACGATGTGCAACTATGGAGACTGTTCTGGGCCCTCCTCCCCTTTCTCTCTGTCTCTGTATCTCTCTCTCTCTCTCTGTCAAAAACAATAAAAATAAATCTTAAAAAAAAATAAATAAATAAAAACATAAATTACAAAAATCATTAAAAATATTTTCAATTTCTATTGTGATATTTTTATCTTATTAGAAAATTTGGAGAGTACTGTTAAATTTCCTAATACTTGAGGTGTTTTCAAGATATATTTGTTTTGATTTCTAATTTAATTTTTCTTCATTAGGATAATATACTCTGCATAATTTTAGTCATTTAACATTTTTGGGGAACTTTTATAGTGCAGTTTCTATCAAATATAATATAAATTTTATATGTAGTTGAAAATAAAGTGTATTCAGTTATTAGACACAATGTTTTATATAAGTTTAATGGATTGAGTTTATTAATCATGTCATTCAAAGTACATATTATTGAATTCTTTTGTCTGCTTTTTTCTATCATGTAGCAAGAAAGGTGTGTAAACACTTCCCATTATGATTATGAATTCTTTATTTATTCCTGTTAACTTCTGATATATATATATATATTTTTTTAAGATTTATTTTATTGTTTTTGATGAGAGAGACATAGGAATACATAGAGAAGGGGGAGGGCCCAGAGCAGTATCCACAGCCACATGTCAACAGTTTTCAACATGGTTTCATTACGTACAGGTGAGTGGGGGGCCATGCAGGGTGGGAACAGGGCCAGAGACCTCCCTCATGGGAAGCTCACCCCAACAAGAACGGAACTGGGGGCCTCCCAAATAGGAAGCACACCCTAGTTCAGCGTATGGGTCCACATGGGCCAGGGCCAGGACTCAATCCTCACACCCCGGGGCTGCAAAGCAAGCACTTAACCTGCTGAGCCATCCCAGCTTCCCCAGCTTTTCCTATATATATATTTTTAAAATTTATGTTATTGTTTGAGAGAATGTGAGAGAAAGAGACAGAAGAGGGGAGGGCACAGAGAAGTCTCCATAGTTGTACAGATTTAGTTGTGAAACCTATACTTAATTCATTTCTTTGAATTTTGAATCTTATCATATAAACATTCAACATTACTGTGGACTTATAAATATCAGATTTAAAGGTGAGCAATGTTTTTCCATTATTTATGTAAGTAATATCTGAATTCTTGCTGTTTGAAACAAAAGTCTTATGGTCTTCGTGATGAAAAGATTCAAGAATAGAAGAGAAATTTGAGGTCCTCAAACTTTTTAAACGGGGGGCCAGTTCACTGTCCCTCAGCATGTCCACACATGTGCATTGCGGGCCCGGGACGAGTCAGCTGCTAAGCAGGACAGGCAGTGGCGGCAAAAACACCCGGCGGGCTGGATAAATGTTTTCGGCAGGCCGCATGTGGCCCACGGGCCGTAGTTTGAGGACGGTTAATGCAATAGGGGACAACTAAAATTCTTGATATACATAAATACCTTATGCATATTTTTAATTGATAAATTCTTTAGTATATTATTGGAGCTGATTTTTATGGGATAAGAAGGATTATAACCCTATGCTCAATTCTAGAAAGGTTTCCTATAAAAGATTGGCATTTGTAAAAGGGACTAGGTGTATAGTTTATAACTATTGCCATTATTTTGCACACTAACAAGTATTCTCTTACAAAATCTGCCAATGTGTTAGAAAACCATATTCTGATGTGCCTTGGCTGGCCATTTTTTGGTGGTTGCTCAAAGAGTTAAACATAGAATCACCCTAGGATCTAGGAATTTCACTCCTAGGTGTTTACCCATGAGAAATGGAAACATATATCAACAGAGAAACATGTACACAAATGGTTGTAAAAGAATTACTTATAACAGAAAAAAAGGTAGAAACAATCCAAATGTCTCACATTGGATCAATAGGTAAATTATGATATATACATACAATGAAATATTCAATAATAAAAAGGAATGCATACTGACACATACTATAGCTTGGCTGAAGCTCAAATCATTATGCTAAATAACAAGTTTAGATACAAAAGTCACATATTGTGAAATTTCTTTTATGTGATATATCCATAAAATGTAAATACACAGACACAAAAAGTAGATTAGAGTAACAGAGAATAGGGATGGGCAGAATAGAGAATGATTACTCTCAGGTTATGGTGTGTTTTATGGGGTGACTAAAACGTTTTGAAACTAGAGATGGCTTGTGGTTGTACAACCTGTGATAAATGCTAGTGAACTGTGCACTTTAAAATAGTTATAGTGAATTCCACACTTAATGAAAATTTATATGAAAAAAAAATTAGTTAACATAATTACAAACTCATCCACTAGGGGATGCTGCTTCCATTAAGAAATATGACTAGTATGTTTTGGCAAAGGACACTTAGGCGTGCAAATACATTTTCTGCTTATTTTGCATTTTTTTAGATATAAAAATAGAAGCAAATGTACATTTTGGAACCGTTCCTATGAAAGCAATATTTTACAATTGAATGTACTTCTTCAAGAAAAAAGTTTGTGAAGCATCTATATTAAGAAAATATTTCTTTGCCTTAGCAAAGATCTTATAGTTCAAAAATTAAACCTACATGAATAAATTATGAAGCTAAATAAATAGGTTAATAAAAAGCATTTCAGAGACTCACATAAACCTAAATGAACAGTGTCCATATATGTATATCAATACAGAGTTTCACATAATTTTTCATTATTACTGTAAGTACTTAAGAGCATCTTGAAAGTATATTTTCATGAGCACAGCAAAATTTGGTTGTCCAACTCAGCTCATATCTTAAATTATTTTTCTGATTCATGAAACAATTTATTGTTTATTAATTAATAAAGCTACATTTCTTGAAGTTCTATCAGGAATAAAATAATTGGAACATAGTGTCCCTGAGTTACTGTGATCAGGGGTTTTAACAAATCAACACAAGAAATGTCATCTATCCACATGTGTGGAATATTTATTTTCAGCTCCAACACCATGTAATAAGTTACTCTTCCTATAAAGAGAATGTCCTCCTGCCACTGTACACAACAAATCCCAATTGTAGCAAAGAAAAATTATGCCAGGGAAACATAGTCCCTAAAACTAATTGGACCCAAAACATTCTGCTTAGTGCCATTTAACTATAACATTGAGCTATTCTTGGGTTAATTTATAAAATCAACATTCAGCATTTTCCAAGTCATACTAACAGGAAGCGAAGCCTTTCTAAGGATCCAGTTGATAAGTACTACAAAGACCATACTCAAAGCAAATCAGAATGACATCACTATTAAGTCTCCTATGAAACAAGAAGCAGGCATGTCAGTATAGAAAGTTTGGCATTAAACAAAATGTGGGGCCTGGCAAAAAATCCAAAAATCCAAAAATGTGATCTTAATCATAGACTTTTACTTAAAAAGAGCTAGAAATATATGAAAACCTACTCTACAGTCGATATATAAATCATATATAGATTTTTCCAAGGTTCAGTTCAGTGACTAAAAAAAAATCCAAGAAATATCTTTCTGATGTTGTTATTACAGTGTATTGTTCAATTGCTAAATAATAAATAACCACAATGTAGTGGTTCAAACAAGATATATTTATTATCTCACCATTTCTGTGGGTTGGGAGTCAGGGCACAGTTTACCTGGGTCCTTTGCTCAGGGTCTCACAAGGCAGCAGTCAAGGTGTTGGCCAGGGCTGGAGTCTTCTCTGATACTTGGCGTCCTCTTCAAAGTTCGTATGGTTATTGATAGATTTCAGTTCCTTGCAGCTGTAGGATCCATGGTAGCTTATTTCTTCAATGGTGGCCAGCAGGAATGAGTCATTGCTGCTTCAAGTCTCTGAACTCACCGGAATGATGGACACATGTCTATATGTTTTTCTAAAACCACAGAATGCACAACACCAAGGGTTTAGTGTTGTAATGTAAATTAATTGTGGCCTAGAATAATTATGATGTGTCACTATAAGTCACCAACTAATAAATGTACCACTCTGATGGGATTATTGATAATAGGAGAGGCTATATATGTGTGAGATCAGAGGACATATGGAAAATCCCTGTACCTGTACCTTCCTCCCAATTTTGAACTTAAAACTTCTTTTAAAAAATATATATTTTAAGTAAAATTAAACCAATTAGGTACCTTCATCACATCTGCAAAATTCCTTGACCTTTGCCATATTCTACTGGTTAGATGCCCTGCCCTTACTTGAAGAGCTGTGTTGATATTACATAACTTATGCTACATACGGGAGATTTCTAAAACACCATTTACAAAGAAGCAGTTGTTGCTATAAATCAAACTTTTAATTTCATTTCTTGTAATAATAAACACTAGCTTGAAGTACTTTTGTTCTTTAAAAAGAAGATATTTTGGTTCTACTAAAAAAATTAAGGTGGGGAGATGGGCAGGGGGCGGGGGCGAATGCCAGGATAGGTCAGTGAGTGGTTGAGCTCCTGCCTTGCAATTGTGAGGTCCAGAGTCTGATTCCCAGCCCCGGCCAGTGCCAACGCATATGCTGAACTTCCACACAACTGAAAACTGCTGGGATGGCTCAGCAGCACAGATTCTGCCCTCTCATGCCAGAGGCTCCCGGTTCAGTTCCTGCCCTGTGTGACCCCGCATCCACCTGTGCGGAATGAAACAATGTCACAACTAATGATGTACAGCTATGGAGACTGGTTTGGGCCCTCCCCTCTTCTCTCTTTCTCTCACCTTCTCTCAAAAAATAAAATAAATCCCTTAAAAAAAAGAAGAAGAAGAAGTAGTGCTAAGACTTTACTAAATACTTCCAGGAGGATTATTAAAAAGTAAAAATTATCTAATAAATATTTACCAAATATCTACCAATTATAATGTATCATAATAGGCTCTAAATAAATAGCCTAGATTATAATATAAACAGTATAAATATCTTTAATTTTTAGATAGAATAGGAGTTCAGAAGACAGAAGAGTGATTATGGAAGACTTCCAGAATGGTTGGTCATTTAAGCAACACAGATCCTGGGGAATAGCTGAACATAAATAAAGAAAATGTTAAGAAAACAAACAAACAACCAAACAAACAAAACAGAAAACAAAACAAGCAAACAAAAAACATTCCAGAACAAAGGAACAGCATGGGCTAAAACACAAATATGAGGAAGCAAAAAGTATGTACAGGAAACAATGAGTAGGAAGTTAATTAACGGGTCACATAATTATATCAATTGGTACACATCCCTCATTCAAAGATGAAGAAAACAACTTCTAAATCACTAAGGAAAAGTATTTTCTCTAATCCAAATTTTCAAAAGCCAGAATTCCAAACTTTTTCATTTGCATACCTAAATCAGTAAGATATTTACAAACACATATTCCCAGTACATATGTATGTATAAGTTATAGAGAACTATATTTCTATATTCCTTAGAAAGAATGCAATGAATTTTTTTTAATGAACTGAGGGACAACATAAACACTACTTTTATAACTATTTTAACTTAAAAAGAAACAAAATGTCTTTTCTTTAAAAATAAATTATACATATTATGTTGCAGAAAATAAAATTTTATTTAATGATTTCATTTTTATTTTCCTGTTTGAGAAAAAGTGAGAGAGAGAGCTAAAGAGAGGGAGAAGAGGAGAGGGCCCAGAACAGTCTCCATAGTAGATATCTTTAGTTGTGACAGTTTAATTCCACACAGGTGGATGGTAGGGACGTGCAGGGAGGGAACTGAAAGGCCTGCCTCCCTAGTGGGGAGGTGGGAACCTTTGCCAGCAAACCATCTTGGTGGTTACCAGTTGTGCCACAGTTCAGCACATGGGTTTACATGGGCCAGGGCCAAAAATTGAACCCCAGATTCATGATTGCAAGGCAAGCACTCAACCGCTGAGTTATGCTAGCATCTCCTAATATTTAATATGCCTCATTATTTATAAAAATATTTATATACTATAACACTTTATAATATAGGAATTGTCGTTCTGAGCTTAAGTTCAGTTTACTTAATGTATTTGGGTTTAATAGGCCTTCACAGCTGACCAAAAAAAGAAAAAAAGATGCAGACCCAAATGGAAAAAAAATGTGGTTTTTTTTTTTGCTTACCAAATTGCTTTACTCATTTCTCTACATTGTTCACTAAAGATTTTTTTGTTGTTGAAATTCAGCCAAGTTTTAATTTTCTCTGAAGCCCATCAGCTTTTCTGTGAACTAATCAAGTGTTAATTATATCTTTAAACAATAATTCAAAACCCACTGAAACCCTTTGAAGATTTTTAATCAAGGTACAAAATTTGGTTTCTATGATTTTAAGTGTGCAGATTTTTAGCAACAAAATTGTAGAATGATGTAAGCATCAAGTTTTTAAATGCTTTTTCCACAGTCTATATTTCTTTAAGAAAAAAAAAGGTTATTTTCTTTTTATTGATCAGCTTCTTGGATCTTTGTAGCTTATTACTCTTAATTAGGTTGGGAAACAATTTGCAAGAAGAGTAGGAAATGTGCGAGTTGTGCCATTTTCAGGTAGCTCACTTGTGGTTACATCATTTATAATGTCTTCAATCAATCACAATTCTTTTTAAGCCACTAGTCCATTTCCTGAAGGTGTAGCTCAGTGAAAATTAGAAGAAAAGTAATCCATAAGTTCACCTAAATGACTCCCAATGATCTTCTATGTATTATAATAATACTTGAATAAGAGAGTTGCTGTCAGCCCTTCCTGTATGTTAAAGGCACACTTCCTTTCTCATAGTAGGTGACCCATAACTGGATCTGATGATGAACTCATGTAAGTCAGAGTAAGAATAAAGCTTTGGGGAAGCCAGGATGGCTCAGTGGGTTGGGCACTCACTTTGCAGCCCAGTGGACCCATATGATGAATTGGGGAGTGCCCCCAGTTCAGTTTTCACTGGGGTGAGACCCCGGCCCAGTTCCTGCCCTGTGCAGCCCCACTCCCACCTGTGGAATGAAACTATGTGGAAAAACCAATGATGTGCAACTATGGAGACTGTTCTGGGCCCTCCCCCTTCTCTCTGTCTGTCTCTGTATCTCTCTCTCTGTCAAAAACAATAAAAATAAATCTTTAAGAATAAAGCTTAATGACTGTCTTAGGTTTCAGTTAAACACCGAAAAAGAAAAAGGGAGATCTAGTATATTTTCTTCCCTCATCTTCAACAGATGTCTTTATTCACGTTAAAGACTAGTTTGATGTGACCTTCAACAAATCTTGGTGGTGCTTGATAAAATTCCTAAGTTCCCTCAAGGCCTACTGAAACTGAGTAACTGGAACAATGATCAGAGTCATAAAACAAGCTTTAGAGGTTATTGCTATGCACCACAAAGTGAAAACTTGCCTCAAATCAATGATTCCCAAATAAAGTGGTAGAACAGGCTTACATAAGAATTAACTTGGGATGCTTGTTAAAAATATCCAGACACTGGATTCCATCCAAGCCCAACTAAAACCAAATGTTTAGGGGTAGGACCAGGAATTTTGTATTTTTAAAATGATTTCTCATGCAGAACTTAGTTTAGAAACCACTGCAGTCCATACCACTGAAGTTAGCTTTCTAGTAAGAACTCACATTTTCCTTATTCCTTCTCAACATTCTTCTGCTAGCAAGCTTTTAGTGTTCTTGCAGGTTTTTTGATTTAGATCTGTGGTTCTCAAATTGTAGATCCCAGGCCCAGCAGCGTCTGGGAACTTTAGAAATATAAATTCTCAGACTCCACCCCAAACTACTGAATCAGAAATTTTGGGATAGGGCCCAGCAACCCGTGTTTTAACAATCCCCGAATGTAATTCTGGTGTGCACTTAAGTTTGAGATCACTGGTTGAGGTCAAATAATGAAAATTACTTGCCCTATTCTTTTTATTTTTGAGGGTGGAGGGACTCTGTAATAAACAATTTTATATTTAAAAACAAGCTTAATTGTATTGTTGACAATGAGTAAAATCTTGAAAGTTGTATTATTGACAATGAATAAATCTCATGTCTTCTGTTTCCCTTTATGTTGTATGCTGCAGATGTTGACAAGTATGGGACCATTTAAAATATTTGCATTGGGGGAGTCTGAGATTAGAATTAAGGAAATATTTTAATGTTAAATTCTCATAAATACTTCCTCCCAAAGACCTGGTGCCAGTTCGTGATTTCCTGGCAGATGTTTTCCATTATACTGTTACTGGGTCATGACAGACTCTCCACGGTTTGCAGTTGTCATGACAACCACATTTTTTGGTCTGCAGAGAATAGTATAGAGCTCAGAGGTGTACCTTTTCTTTTAGTAATGGAAATGTTGTTCCATCAAAGAAATTGATTAGGTTGACAACTGTACATTTGATAAATCAGCAGTAAATTTGAAGGATCACATTTATTACACATGCTTTATCCAGTGGACAGTACACTGTTTCAACTAAACTTTCTAGACAAATAAAAATCCTGTGGTAAGCATACCAGTTTTTAATACTGTAAAAAGCTGAGGGAAATGTTTTATTTTGTTATAGTCCAAATTTTTCATGAATGTGAAATGATTCAAAATTGTTTTATTTTGTTATAGTCCAAATTTTTCATGAATGTGAAATGATTCAAGAGAAAAATAACCACAAATTTTAGTGACTCATATTTACTGTTTTATATTCACATTGATACTATTTTCTTTACCCTTAATCACTTACTACAAAATTGAGAGCAAATATTAATGTGCAAAGCAGTGACAATTTAATAACATTGTAGGTTTGAAAATAATATATTATTTTCTATTTTTTTGTAATTTTATTTGGGGACTTGTTATCTAGGGTAACATCGGATTTTACATACACAAAAATGCCATGGGAAAACATTTTCAGAGTAAAAGTCCTTTGAAAAATGAACCAATTATTATTTTTTAATTAAATGAGGAGAAAGTTTCCTCTCCCCCTCTCCCCCATATATCTAGACATGAGCATTTTTCTCACAAATATTATTTATAACATACTGAAATCATATTCTGGTTGGTTTATGACCTACATGAGAATGAGAATTTTCAAACAGAGGTATTTTAAATTATGGTAATTATATTCAGTACTACATCCCATAAAGTCTGGGTCAAAATATAGTTTTCATCCAGTAAGTTGTGAAATCTAACTACATTTCTTCTACTACAACAATGATTAGAGATGAGCTACATTTTCTACCATTTTTTCAATACTTTACTATTTTTTTCTTGCATTAATTTTGATTAACTGTAATTATGGATATGCATCACACTGATAGGTGTTTGTTCCTTTTAATCAATTCTTCATTTTTAATTAGTGATTTGTTATTGCAATGAAAAGTTTAAAATGTTTTCTTTTTTCTTTGTCTTGGAAAATATAAAATTCTTTCTATTCTTTCACTGACAAGCTTCTTTGATTTACCGTCCTTGAAATTATTGAGTTTTGTATTTTTCTTTTACTAGTTCTATCTGTTTGCCTTGTTATCAGTAATATTTGTACTTCTATTATTGTCTCCTGTAGATTATATGCTTCTTGAAGTTCAATATTATGTCTTTGGTTGGTCTTTGTCTCTCTTGTATTACTTAACACACACATAGGTGCTCAGTAAATAGATGTCATAATCTATTGAAATAAAAACTTTATTCCCCTGTAGCTTAAAACTGAATGGATGTTAATCTTGTATTTTCCTACTCAGGGTCATAATTTAACAAAGTTTCTAAAATTAACATTGATGATCTTTATAATCTGAAAGAAAATTAACCTAAGTTTTTAACAAGAACGACATTCAGTAGCTATTTTTATGCCCTTGGGTAAATATATCTGTATTTTTTTCTCCCTCCACCCTTTCTGAGATTATGAATCAAGATTTTTAAGGTATCAAGTCTGTTATCAAAGAGAAATTATACATCCACACTCATAAGGAAAGCCAAGGGTGCCCTCTTTCATCGTTTGGTTCTGTCCCTTTCCATCCACCTCTTATTCTTTCCTGCCCCAGGTGTTGGCCTTTTAGAAAAAGAATCATAGAATTTCAGAACTGGAAATAAACTAAGGAACTACATTAGACCACAGATTACAGTCTCTGAAGCTCCTAGAGCCAGCAGCTTGCTGGGGACTGTGATGCCTTAGGGAACACAAGCCCCATCTAGAGGGAGCAGTGCAGACTCAGCTTCAACTA
Organism: Craseonycteris thonglongyai; assembly: GCA_004027555.1. NCBI lineage: Eukaryota > Metazoa > Chordata > Mammalia > Chiroptera > Craseonycteridae > Craseonycteris > Craseonycteris thonglongyai. The sequence continues at coordinate 332 of PVKE010041708.1, read as the reverse complement.
GTTATTGCCAAGCAAGAATGTAGTCCCAGATGAATCCAAGGTAGCTTAGCTGGATAAGTACTTGCTTTGCAGCCCTGGGGGCTGAGGATCAAATCCTGGCCCCGGCCCATGCAGACCCATATGCTGAACTGGGGTGTGCTTCGCATGTGGGAGGACCCCAATTCAGTTCTTGATCCTGGGTTCAGCCACCCCCCCCCCCAATTCCACACCCCTACTCTGCCCAGGTCCCACCGTGTGCGGTCCCTGCCCACCTTTGTAGAAGGAGACACTGCCGAAAACTGATGACATGCAACTATGGAGACTGCTCTGGGCCCTTCTCCTTTTCTCTGTCT
>PVKE010041707.1:0-14052 GCA_004027555.1 Craseonycteris thonglongyai | reverse complement strand
AAAAAAATAATCACAGAATACTACTTTCCTCAAACAAAATCTATACGGAAGTGCCATTTTTAAACAAAGGAGAGTTCCTGAGAAAGACAGTTATTGAGAAATAGTCGTCAGAACTAAAATATATCCTTCCATTGCCCTTTCTCAGAGAACCAAATTGATGTCATACAGAAGATTTTTCATAGTGGGGACCTTTTGACTAGAGTAACTAATTATGGAATCTGACCTGACACAGAGAACTGGAGTCCTGGGCTGGTCCCTACTGGGACCCCAGGGCCCCTGTCCTGGTGTCAGATTATGCTTTTTGGGCACTCTGCTCTCTCACTTAGTCTTCAGGAAGGGGACAGGGTGAGGATGTGAGGATCATCCTACAGTGGTGACTTCTTTTTTTTAACTGTTAAATTTATTGGGGTGACATTGGTTGGTAACAATTACATAGGTTCCAGGTGTACAATTGTACATTACATCGTCTATGTCTTGCATTATGTGCTCACCACGCAGAGTCAGCTCTCCCTCCATCACCACATATCTGGTGCCCACTCCCAACTCCGCCTTCCCACCACTCTTTCAGTGGTGACTTCTGGAATGGAGTATGGTTTGGGGTTTCTTGGGGGAGTAGAGGTGGCCTGTGTTCCAATCTTATGCGCCTGAGTCGGGCATGGCCCACATCATCTGCCATGTCACCCAGCTAAGAACTGACATTTGAGAAAGCGAGGCTTGAAAGCATCCTGGATGGGCTACAGCAGGACTAGCGCTGTCTTAAAGGGTGCCAAGTAGGCTGGCATTTGAAAGCCCTGTTCCTTGGGGTCCTTCCCTGCTTTTAGCATCAACATCATCAGGGCCCTCACAGCTGCCCACAGGACAGGGCCAAGGTTTCCCCCGCTAGAGTGTCACAGGCAGAAATTCAGTTGCTCTCAGGTCTGCTTGTTAACCCTGATCTGAACCATCTGTTCCTAGTGTTTTCCCAGGTTGCAAACTCAATCCAAGGAAGATGGAGTGTTTTGCAAACTCAGCAACTATTAGTTTCCTCACTGATCCTGCTTCAGGGCAGTGGGATATTTTTCTAACAGTAAACTCTCTTTACGCTTGAATCATTTAAAATGTATGTCAGCAGTGCGCAGAGGAAGCTTCATATTACAGCTGACCACGCAGAAAGGCCTCTGGAAACCTCTTTGCCTCTGTTCTTCCTATTGTCCAATTCTCCCTTCACAAAGAAAAAACCATTTAACCTTGAGGAAGGATCGTCTGGAAATTTTCTCTCTGATCCGTGATTTCACCAGAGGCACCTCTGACCTCCCAGCACGAGATGCATTTTTCACATGCCTCTGAAGGTGCCATGGAGGGTCCTGGATAGTTTCAGTGTAAATCGAGACCAGATAAGGCACACCCACTTATTCCAGGAGGGGAGAGCTGTCCATCACTAGGCTCATTCCCATGTCTGTGTCCTGTCATCCTACAAGTACCCGAAGGCTTTCTGGGGCTGGGTCAAGGATGGAATTTGATTACAAATTGGTGTCTTGGGAGACTCAACTCTTTGTATATTTACTGGTCACCTGTACATTACCATATATATATAGGCACTATATATATATATGTGTGTATATATATATATATATATACACACATATATATATAGTGCCTATACAGAACTTGCCTATTTTTCTATTGGTTTGTGTTTTTCAGAGAATGTCTCTCAAACTAAGGTCACAAAACTACAACATGTTGGCTGGCTGCCTTTTTGTAAATAAAGTTTAATCAGAGCATGCCCATTGGCTTATGAATGAATGTCTATGGCTGCTTTCTGAGCTACTGGGGCAGAGTCAAATATTGCAACAGAGGATGAGTGATCTAAAATATTTCCTATCTGGCCCTTTACAGGGAAAGTTTGCTGACTCCTACCTCAATGATTCAACTTCTTCTTGTAATAAAATGACAAATTGTAACCACAAAGAGATACCATTTCACATATCCATCATATTGTCATAAAGCATAAAACGAGAAAAGTGAGGAATGCTCCCACACATTAACAAAGAGACATGTACAAGCATTGTCAGAATTTAACATAGGGTAATTTTTTACCAGGAAAAAATATATAAATTTTGCTATATGCATACAGTGGAATATATATATTTTTGAGACTTAACATGGTTATAAACCTTCAAAACATAAACTGATCAAAAATTTCAGTTTGCAGAATGATACATACAATAACAACATTATTTATATAAAATTTAAAATATCTACTGTGGGAGATGCCAGGATGGCTCAGCAGGTTGAGCTCTTGTCTTATAGCCCTGGGGTCAGAGGATTGAATCCTGGCCCCTGTAGACCCATATGCTGAGCTAGGGTGTGCCCCCAGTCCAGTTCTCACCAGGGCAAGCTTCCCATGTGGGAAACCCCCAGCCCAGTTCCTGCCCTGTGTGGCCCCACACCCACCTGTTGAAGGAAACTATATCAAAAACTAATGTATACCTATGGAGGCTGCTCTGGGCCCTTCCCCTTCTCGCTGTCTCTCTCTGTCTCTGTCTAAAAGAATTTAAAAAATATATCTATTGTGGGTCTACTATTGTGGATGAAGGATACATAAAGAGCTCGATCAGTCTACATAGGTCTAGGCTGGAGAGCTAGGCTGAGATGACCCCATATTAGTTCACTACCTAGACTATATGGAGAAATTAAGGCTGTGTGTGGGTAAGGTGGGGGGTCTCTTCCCCAGGCCCTCAAGGACAGTGTGCTTGAATCTCTGTGGTCCCAATAGCACTCACGGAAAGGTCACACACACACACACACACACACACACACACACACACACAGAATCATCAAGTAGAAATGAAGGTCAGATGTAAACGCTGGGAAGGGTTGACTGCCTTTCTAGCTTTGAATTCTTTCCATAGGTACGGAAAGCTACTAAAGGTTAGAAAGGTCAGCGTGACATTACTTGTCCTCATAATTATCTCCCAAAATGGGGGGTGGGGAGGGGAGTAAGAACAGGAGGCAGGGAAGCCTGGTAGAAAGTTGTTGATATAGATCCAGGTGAGAACTGACCCAAGCCTGTGCTCAGAGTATAGCTTTGGGAACAAAGAGTCAGGGAACAAGGAAGAACCTTGAGGAGGTGAGGGAAGCAAGGATGTCACAGTCACCCTGAAGGTATCACTCCATGGAGGTGCCAGCCATCGCAGGAGCTACACTTCCACATCAGCATGCCCTTGGGCAGAAGTTGAAGGCCAGGAGTTGGACTCAGGTCTCGGTGCTGAGACAGCATTTTCCCCGGTGCTATAACCCTCTCCTGCTCCCTCAGACTGCAGTACAGAGCGATTCTCCTAGTAGCTGCTTGGCAACTCAGGCCTAATGAGCAGCAGGAAGACAATGGACTATATTGGAGACAATGAAGAGCCTTCATTGCTTTCAGCAACTGAGATGGGGAGAAGACAAGTCTCCGAAGCTGTGGGGGTCAGCATCACCCAGTCACAGAGGGGCAGAGCTCCTATGGCCTGCACCCTGCCTCAATGACCAAAGATACACAGACAGTCTGGTGAATGGGAAGGGTCCAGAGAGAAACTGGAGACTGAGCTCCTGTCTAGCTTTGTTCTCTGTAACTGAGAACCAGGTTTCAGAGGACAGGAACCAGGACAGCTTCAGGTCCCATTGGTAGGACATAATCAGCGGCCTTGTTCGGCGGTGGTGGTGGGTGACTTAATGCATGAGCTCCAATAGCTTCCCCTATCCTTGTTTCACTCATTAATATTCACAGTCTAACTGTTCTTGCTTGGAGAACCCCTGGGAGAAGATAGATAAAGGGGTATTGACTGACATTTCTTTCAAGCCACATGTTGCAGGAGAAAGGTAGTTCCCTAAACAAAAGTGGAGTGTTGTATCCCCAAGAAGGTAAAATGGATGCTGACTGGTCAAAAGTGCTTTTCAAGTGCAAGACTTCTATGGAGTTATAAAAATTCAATAATCTGTAGCATGCAGAGAGGCATGGGTCATGGCTGGAACCTCAGGCGTGTGGGGCCATAGACTCTTCCGTCTTTCCAGTGTGGTGGACAGGTGATGGGTTGAAGCAGGTAAAGGGGCTGTTGGAGACATGGTCACAGTTTGGAGACCTCTGGGGGCTCTTCCCTGCCTCTCCTAGGCAGGCTTCCTAGCAGCACTGTGAAATCGCCAGCTGGCTCCTTCCTCTTCTGAGATCAGAGGATTAGAGGTAATGTCAAACAGTTTCCATGAAGTCCATACATCTGACAGCCTCGGCTAGGCTTGATGGGGAAGGGGGCCAAGAAGCTCATGTTTTCAGAGGACTCTAGGGGAGGAGCCCCAGAAAATGTTTTCAAGTTCTGGAAAAAAAGTCAAAAGTAATTAAAATTGGAGTCTATGACATATCGAAAAATGGAATCTGAGTTCTTGTGAGGATAACCGTGAAATCAGGAATTATTCATAGTGAAGGGAAGAGCCTTTGCAGATTTCCAAAGGAGCTTCAAGCCCAGGACTGACAGGCAGGTTCTGGTGCTATGTGGCTGGTGACATGGAGAGGGTCATCTTAATCAGCTGTCAGTTGATACAGGGCTACAGTTCCAAGGTCATGAGACAGAGCAGCATCTTCAGCTGAGTCCCACCAAACTGTTCCTGGAGGGACATAGACAGTTCGTGGCTACTCAAACCTAAAAACAGACCAATGAAGGCATGGATTTGGAAATATTGGGGGGCATTTAGGGGGTGGTGACTCCATGTGTAACTAGTAAGAAGGGGGCAAGGATTGGACAGAAGTATTCCAGTGTGTTTACCCTTGACTGCCCCTCTTCAGCAGGTGCAACATGTGAAGCTGCCATGAGATGTGACCATGGGGAAAAGGCTCTGTTTGCAAGTTCTATTTCATCAGAAAAGAGGTAGATCTTCTCCACACTTAACTGATATTCCGTGTACACCTCTTTGTCCAACACATGATCCAACTTGGTCTATAGACAATTCTCCCTAACACTCAAGCGTGATCCTTGAGTGCCTGGGAGCAGTCAGAATGAAGAGAGAGAATAAAGCAGGTGATGCTGCAAGCCTGATTCAGAGGAAAGAAGTGGTAAGAAACAGAAGGTTGGGTTAATGTTGCAGAAACAGTGAAGGCTGACTAAGAACGAGAGCCCCATACTGCCCATACGTCAGGGTCACTAGATTGTAAGCTCTGTGAGGTCAAGAATGCCATCTCAGTCCTGTTGGCATCCAAGAATCTGGCACAACCCTTCACATATCATCAGACCTCAGTCACTGTGGTTGTGTTTAATAGAAAGCAGCGTGGGCAGGGGGCTGCTTACAAAAAATACTGTGCTGTCCACCTGTGCTGATTTAGAACCCAAGAAGCCATAATGACCACCTGATGTTAACTACCACCAACTCCCTACCCGATCCCTCAATCACACAGGTTTTCAGAAATGTGGCTCTATCTGAACATACTGACTTGGTTCTGTGGCCAACTAGGCATCGGCTCTCCTTTCAAGAAGGAGAGGGAGGTGCCTGCCCCGAGCAGAGGCTAGACAGCCAGCTCCAGTGCCTGCCCTAGTCCTGAACATCGCAAGGACTGCCCGTCCTCCTCCTAAGCTACCACACACATTTATCTCTTGTTGACAAGCATCTGGACAAAAAGGCTTAGGAGTTATCAACGGAAATGAAGAAAAGCACTTTGTCACCCAAGCGTTTCAAACTTGGCTGCCCTTGTCCTGTTGGCCAAGGACCTTGGAAATAAGGCCAGGAGATCCAGCCACACCCTGGGCTCTTCCCTTCCTGAGAAACAATGACAACTGGGACTTTTCAGGTAGACCTTTGCTGACTGGCAGTACAAGCTGGACCTTTTCGCCGGGGTAAAATGTAGTTTTGAGGACTAGAAATTTCTTTCACTTTAACAAACAAACAAACACACACATTTATCTTTGCCTAGAAGATATTTGTAACCATTTCACTTTCATCTTCAGCCTAGAGAGTTTTCAGGCAGCTCCTTCCTCAATGGGGCTTAATTAGGGATGTGGATAGAGACACGCTTTTCCTGCACCCTAACCTGAATGGGCCTTGGGGTGAGTTCCTAGGACTGTGCACAGTGAGAGGTGTCAGTTAATGGGTACTAAAGGGCAGTCAGGAGAAATGTGGTCACCCAAATAGTTATGCTGGTATCTCCGGGAGACAGACTGATGGGTGATATTTATTTCTGTTTTTATATCTTTCTGTATTGCTCGAATTTGGGGTCCATAAGCATGGATTACTTGTAATTAGAAAAATTATACAGCCATTTTTTGAATGGCCCAGTGAGTCAGGGATCTTTTGTGTTTCTCCAAACATATCCTGCTCAGGGAAGCTCACTCCCCAACCCTGTTCCTTCTTGCCCTCCTAGGACTAATCACATGTGTACTTATTCTTAGTGCTCTCCCCACCTCTCAGGTCCTACCCTTCTGCAGAGCACTTCTGATGAGCACTCGGTGATGTTTCTCCCTCTCCCAAAGTTCCATAAGCCCCCAGAGTGGAATTACCTCATATTCTTATATTGATCTCTTTACAATTTTTATAATTAATTTCAATATTTTTGTATAATTGATTTTGAAGAGCCTTGTAATATTAAAATTACCTCTGGTCTGGTCTCCCTCCTTCCCCAGGCAAGGTTAAGTCACTATTATTAATTGGTGTGTTTCCTTCCAGATTTTTATGTTATATACTTACTTAAATGCACCTAGAGATACTATAGAGCCTTGTATTTTCATTTGCTTCCTTTTCTATTTTCATAAATATATTTTTTCAGGCTCTGCAATTTTCTTTCTTTGCTTGGTAATATATCTTAAAGATTTATCCATTTTCTCTCTTTTTCAATGCTGCATAATATTCTAAAGTATATTTAATAATTTATTTTTGTTGGATATTTAGATTGTTTCCAACTTTTCATTATGATAAGCAATGAACATTGTGGGCATGAGGATGGTTTAAAGAGAAGTAAAATTGCTGAGTCAGATGGTATGTGAATTCTTCCTTTAGTAGATACTACCAGTTTGCTCTCCAAAGTGGTTGTACTAATTTATATTTGCACTGTGGGACTGTGTGAGCATGCTTGCTCTCCCACATCCTTGCCAAATGTGGATAGCACCAAACACATTATTTATTGCCAATCTGCTGTGTGGCTTACTATTGTTCAAATTTTCCCTGATTATCAGTGAGATTGATCAAATTTTTCAATTTTCTTTAGTTTATTTGGACTTTCTGGTATGTAAATTGCCTATTCATATCTTGTCATTTTTCTTTTGGGGGGGAGGGACGGAGAGTTTGTATGGGCTCCTTATATGTTCGCAGGCATGTCCAACCTGTGGCCCAGGATGCCTTTGAATGAGGAGGCACAACACAAACTCCTAAAACATCATGAGATTTTTTTTTCTATTTTTTTTTTATCCAGCTTATCAACTATTGTTAGTGTTAGTGTATTTTATGTGTGGCCCAACACAATTCTTCTTCCAATGTGGTTTAGGGAAGGCAAAAGATTGGACACCACTGTTCTAGATAATAATCCCTTGTCATTTATGTATATTGCAAAAATCTTTTCTCAGACTTTTTCTTGTTTTTTAACTTTGTGAATGGTGTCTTTTGTATAGAAGTGTTTGTTTACATAGAGTCAAATTTAGCCATTATTTCCTGTATATATTAGTTTCTGTTGGCTCAAAAATATTTGTTGATTTCCATTATATATTTTGTCTTTATTTTCTCAGCTTGCTTATGTCTGCCCTACCTTGTAAATCTCTGCACAAGCAGTGCAGACTTGGGGCAACTGTACTAGCACAAGTCCCTTAAATGTACTGAAACCGACTCCACTGACCGGCACCAATTCTTTGCTTGCTACTGAATTATGAAAAATCAACTCTTGGAAGGAAGAAGGCCTTTGGCTGGGGTTTAGAGTTATTTACAGTTGTAGACATTTGTCTTTGTAAGATCTTAGTTATCTTTAGCTGTCCATTCCAGAAAAATAAATCTTACTATTAGATGACCAAGCACACTAGTAGTCCAGGAAATAGAGGAAAAAAATAGAAGGGGGAAAAAAAGAGCTCTTCACTTTCCATTCATGCATTCATTTATTCATTCATTTACTCAGTCAACACATATTTATTAAATGCCTCCTTTGTGTCAGGTACTTGGCTATATGTTTGGGACACAACAAAAAAAATCTCTGCCCTTGTGGAGCTGACATTGTAATTACACATTCCTCTCATTTGTCTCAGTAAATTGGTATCAACTCCCCCTTGGAGAGACACCTGGAACTCCACTCTCTGGTCACTCTTACCTTACTTCTGTTCATGGTCTATTGGCCATTTTCTCTTCTGCCCAGGATCCTAGTTCTCAGGGGTCATTCCAATTGTCTGTTGTTTTCCCCCTCAATGGGGCAGAATATTGAGAGCAACTTTAGTTTCTTCGGGTGTCTCCATGCAAACCAACCAAAGGTAAACAAAACCCTTTCATTATTATTGTTCTCTCTGCTGCCAACCTCTCTCCCTTCAATCTGTCCTTAACATAGCAGTGAGAGAGCCTTTTAAAACTTAAGTGAGATCCTGTCAGTCAGTTCAAAACCCTACCCAGTATGACCCAGTTTCCTCTCTGACTTTATGGCCTGTTCCTTTTGTCCTGTTCATACTACTCTGGCCACAATCGCCAAATTATTGGGCCTTGAACATTCTAGTCATGGTCCCATCTCCAAGCTTTGTACTTGCTTTTCCCTCTGCCTGAAATTCTTTTCTTCTAGATATTTCCATGACCTGTTCCCTCACTTGTCTTGACTTTGTTCAAGTGCCATTCTCTCAGTGAGATAACCCTAATCACTATAGTGGTTTGAATGTATCCCCCCAAAAGATATGTTGAAGTCCTAACCTTCACGACTGTGAATGTGACCTTATCTGGAAATAGGATCTGCCCAGGTGAAATTTAATTAAGAGGATTAATCAATTCATAATGGATTAGATTGGGCCTTATATCTAATGATTTGTATCTTATAAGAAGAGAAAATTTTGGGCACAACACATAGGGAAGAAGAGTATGTGACAAAGGGGATAAAGATTGGACAAGCCAAGAAAGGCCAAGGATTGGATTGCCAACCATCCAAGATAGAAGAGGCAAGGAAGGATTTTCCCCTTGAATTTTCAGAGGGAGCATGGCCTTTCTGACACCTTAGTTTTGTGCTTCTAACTTCCAGAACAGTGAGAGAAAACATTTCTGTTGTTTTAAATCACCTTGTGTGTCATACACACTTTGTTATGCAGTCATAGGAAATGAATATATAAATTAAAATAGGAAAAAAGCCGATCTTAGTGTTCACTACCCACTTTCCTGATTTATTCTAAGCATAACTTCATAATTTTCATATACTATTCTATTTCGCTCTGATCTATATTTCTCTCTATAGAATGTAACCTCCATGACTTGGGAAACTGAATCCTGAGTGCCTAGAGTAGTGTTTAGCATGTGGCAGATAGACAGACAATGAGTTGGACAGATGAGGATGCTTCTTCTTTTTTAGAATAACTCTGGTGAGAAGAATGTTAACAGATTCACTGTTACATTTCCCTGCCTTGCAAAAGACCTCTTCCATTATCCTGGTTTGATAAGGACAAGGCACCAAAAAGAAACTGAGTAAGTGCTCTGCTTCCAGGTGGGATGGTAAATGGAGAGAAACCCAAACTTGACATAAATGTAAAATTGTGTTATTTGTTTAAAGCCTGTATGATTCAGAGTATGAATTTAGGATGGATTTGTGGATATCAGAATAAAGATAAGTACATATGTGGAAACCTTCAGGCTAGTCATTTGAATTGTGTCTGTTAAAGATTTATCTTTTATTGTTTTTGACAGAGTGAGAGAGAGAGAGACAGAGACAGAGAGAAGGGGGAGGGCCCAGAACAGTCTCCATAGTTGCACATGATCAGTTTTCGATATAGTTTTACTCCAAAGGTGGGTGGGGGCTCAGGGCAGGAACCAGGCCCGGGGCCTTCTGCATGGGAAGCATGCCCCCTGGAGCTGGGGGCACACTGCAGTTCAGCATATGGGTCTACACAGGCCAGGGCTGGGATGTGATCCTTGGACCCTGGGACTGCAAGACGAGCACTTAACCTGCCGAGCCATCCCGGCATACCCTGAATTGTGTCTTTAAACATGTCTTGATATTATTCTGTGCTTTTACATCTGAAAATGAAGTTGAAGCCATTTATATTTTCAGCAAGAATTCATTGAGCACTGGGGTTCTAATGGAGTCACCAACACTGCATTGGGCCAGTCATGGCTCCGCTACCTACCAGGGGAAGAGCTGCATTCATTTTTGCCTTTGCCTTTACCAAGGCTTCCTACCATTTCTCTTTTTTCCAAAGGCTTTTGGAATGTTCTGAGAAAAAAAGATCAAAAGGTTTGAAAAAAAGAACAAATTTTGTTTTTTGACTTTAATATTCTCTAGCAATATCCACTGCTCCTATCTAACAATAGGTACTTTGGGTGTAGCCATATGAAACAATACTAAGCTGTGGTTATATTACAGATATTAGATGTATTCAGAGGAAGGACCCAACGAAACTGGAATTTATGTATAAAAAAATGTGTATTTATTCTTACTTGTTTAAACTTCAGTCATCTTCAAAGTACACTCCGTTTGATTCACCACACCTATGAGGACACTTTTTCCAATGCTCAAAACAGGTTTTGAATTTGTCTCTCCTGATGCCTCTTAGCATTCTGCCATTTTTTGTTTTACCTCTTTTACATCAGCAAAACATTTCCCTTTAAGGACTTCTTTCTCATCTGGGGAAATAAAAAAGTTGTTCTGGGCAAGATTGGGTGAATAGGGAGGGTAGGGCACAAAGCTCATGACATTTTTTGGTCAAAAACTGCTGAACACTCAGCATGGTGTGGGCAGGTGTGTTGTCATGCTGTAAGCTGTTCGGGTAAATCACCCATCAATAAATGGGTAAACGTGTTGAAGGAGTCTCTAAAAAAAATCATTGAAGCTGAACGCAGTCTCTCACAACAGCAGTGGGTACACTGTTGCAGATGGGTTCCTAGAACACTCACCTAGTGGGGGAAGCCTGTACTATAAGGGGCCCCGCCCTCCAGAAGATAATTCTGGGGTTTTTTGGGTCCCCTCTTATATACTAGCCAAGCAAGAGTTACTAGAAAAGTATATTCAAAAGAAAATATAATGTATGTCTCAATTTTGTAGGAAAAAGCAACAACTCTAAGTCAGAGTAAGTGTGTGTGTGTGTGTGTGTGTGCGCGCGCACGCACATGCATGTGTGCATACACATAAAACCACCTACAAAGATAAATGCCAAACTATAGCAATGCTGTTGTGTTTTAAGGGTGGGAGGAGGAGTGGATCATGGGGGATATTTTAGTTATTGCTGAATACATTTCTATATTATTTGAATGCTTTGTAATAAGAATATGCTATTCTATAATTAGAAAAAGTAAAAATAATTTAAAAATATTTTCTGCAGTTTTGGATAGTCAGTTTTTTTTGCCAATGTCTAACATCTAGAAACAATAACTGGCCACTCAGGGTACACCTTGCCTGATCTCAGACCTGTATTCTTATACTTTCCATAGTCTCATGGGATATAAATAAAAGGACATCATATTATTATGTGAAACATTAAATTAATGTAACACTATTTTATAGTGTTGTATTAAAATTACTCAATTTTCACAATAGTCCAGAAAGGTGGGGTCTACCATCTCTTCCATTTTGCAGATCAGATAAGGAAGCAGGCTTTGAATGTTACTGCATACTTGGGATCTCTGCCCTGTTCACGATCAGTCCACCTTCCCTGAAAACTCGTTTGGGCCCAGAGCAGCACTGTTTGTCCCATGTCACTGCCTCTAGGAGCAGGAGTGGAAACCCAGCCGAGGCTAAGCCAATCAGATGTTATTTCCCAGGAAACTGCATATGAGACCGATAGTTATAATACACTATAGGGGGTCAGGAAAGGCCTCTAATATATGCTACTTTGGCATATGGATCCTTTTGAGCTGAAGGCTACTGAGACTCTCTAGCCCAAGATAAACTTGTACCTCTCCCTTAAAGAATTTAAACGAGGGCCTTGCTCATAATAAGAGTTGTCATCAGAAATAGCTGTTTCTGACCTATCTAGAGGGGAGGACAAACTTCTAATCACTGGACATCTGCTCTTCATATCTTCCTGCAATGACCTTCCTCACCACTGAAGCCCCAAGGTTTCGGAATGCTGTAGATTCCTCATTTTCCCTTTCTGTCTTTGAAACTTTCAGGTATGTGGAGTTCCCATGTCTATATATCTATTAAATTTGATTGTTTTCTCTTGTTAATCTGTCTCATGCTGACTTAATTATTAGACCAGTCGAAAGAACGTAGGAAAGCAGAGGACAGTTGCTTCCACTTCCATAACTGTAACGTGTGGTTGGACCTACATGTGAGTTGGGAGGCCGCCACCTCCTGATGTAGACCCAGAGAGAGCAGTGAGGAAAAGTGAAGGTGAGCCTGCTCTTTCTTGTCAGCTCCTGACAAGCTTCCTTCCCAAGACAGAGCTGCAGGCCCACTCGGATCCCACAGACACCCCGCATCTTTATCTTGCTTAAGCGTGGCTCCACTTACTTGACATCGAAGAGTCCCAAGATTCTGAGCCAGGACGTGACGGAACCAGAGATCAAACCCACATCACCACTGCATATGTCACCCATTCTCTATGAGGTCCTGTGTCCCCTGCACTGTTCCCTCCCCTCACTGGGGCTGCATCTCCATTCACAAATGCTGTCACTAAGCCTCAAGGCACCCAAGGCAGCTCCTGAGGGTGGCGGGGAAGTGGGCGAGGAGAACTGTGCTGCTACAATAACACAGCTGTGGAGGTCTGGCAGCAGATGTGCCGCCTGAATCGGATTTATTTGGCTGTAAACACTTCACAAATTTTGATGTGTGGGTATGAGCAGTGCCCCTCCCCCCCTTCATGTAAATAGCAACACTAGGCTACATCACCTCTCCATATTTTGAGGAATTCCTGAGAGGTGTTTGTTGTTGTTTATTAATAATTATCCACAAGCACACCCATTGCTGGATGCAAATTTCTCAGGTCTGCCTGTTGGGAGATCACAGGTGTGTGATAGGGAACTGAAAGGAAGAAAAAGTGTTTTTAAGACCCCTCCCTTCTCCTTTTTCTCCAGATTCAGATCTAGTCTTAACAGGAACCTAAAAGGCATAGTGTCATAGACGGATTGCTGAAGTACCCCCAATCTTTCCCTCCTCCCTGTACCCACATCCTCTGCCAGGTGATTTGGCAGCACCCCTCCCTTTGATTCTGGGCCAGGTTATGTGGCTGACTTTTGCGAATGGAATGTTGGCAAACGCCAGGTCAGCTGAGGCTTGAGAAGGTATTTGTGCCTCTCCACTTACCCCCTGGCTCGGCTGCAGTCCCTAAGGAGAGGCCCAAACTAGCCTAGGATGACCCAGCAGGGGTGTCCAGCCTTTTCTCTTCCCTGAGTCACATGGGAAGAAGAATGGTCTTGGGCCACATATAAATAAAATACACTAACACTCACGATAGCAGATGAGCTAAAGAAACAAAAATTGCAAAAAATAATCTTAAAATGTTTTAAGAAAGTTTACAAATTTGTGTTGGGCCACATTTAAAGCTGTCCTGGGCCGTGGGTCATGGGTTGGACAACCCGACCTAGGGTAAGGTGACCAGATTTTAACATTGGTAAAGTGGGACACCATTGACCGAGGGGAGGGGGTTCTTGATTAAAAATTTGGTCTATCTCCCGCCGTTCCCTAGCTTGTCGTGCATTCTTTCCAAAAATTGGGACTTTTTTAAAACACCGCGGGCCACGGGAAAAATTGTTAAAAATTGAGGAAGGAGCAAGATGGCGGCATGAGAGGAGAACCCAGACATCTACCTGGGAAGGGACTTACAAACAAAAAGGAACCCACAGGGGAAACCCTGAGAAGCACCCTCAACTGAGAGAACCACACAACGCAGAACAACACACAAAGGTTAGAGGAAAAAGGGGAGAGCGGGAGAGGGAGGGAGAAGGAGCAGTTTGGGG
>PVKE010041706.1:0-14064 GCA_004027555.1 Craseonycteris thonglongyai | reverse complement strand
AAAGCAGTATTAAGAGGGAAATTTATATCATTACAGGCCTATCTCAAGAAACAAGAAAAACTACAAGTAAACACCCTCACATCTCATCTTACAGAGCTAGAAAAAGAAGAACAGACATCCCCCAAAGCCAGCAGAAGGAAAGAACTAATAAAAATCAAAGCCAAACTTAATGAAATTCAGAATAGAAAAACAATAGCTAAAATTACCGCCACAAAGATCTGGTTCTTTGAAAAACTCTCTAAAATCGACAAACCACTGGCTAGGCTCACCAAAGGACAAAGAGAAAAATCTCATATTTCCAGAATACGGGACGATAGGGGAGAGATTACAACTGATGCTGCAGAAATACAAACAATCATAAGAGATTATTATGAAAGACTCTATGCCAACAAATTTGACAATCTAGAGGAAATGGACAACTTTCTAGAAACATATAGTTTACCTAAACTGAACCAAGAGGATTTGGATAACCTAAATAGACCAATCAACAGTACAGAACTTGAAACAATTATCCAAAAATTGCCCATAGGCAAAAGGCCTGGACCAGATGGCTTTACCAATGAATTCTACGAGTCATTCAAAGAAGAACTAATGCCCATCCTCCTCAAACTACTCCAGAAAATTCAAGAGGAGGCAGTACTACCCAACTCTTTCTATGAAGTTAATATCACCCTAACACCAAAACCTGGGAAAGACTATACCAAAAAGGAAAACTATAGGCCAATCTCACTGATGAACACTGATGCAAAAATCTTAAATAAAATTTTAGCTAACAGAATACAACAATGCATTAAAAAGATGATTCACCATGACCAAGTGGGATTCATCCCAGGGGCACAAGGATGGTTCAGCATATGCAAATCAATCAACATAATCCAGCACATAAACCAAACAAAGGATAAAAACCACAGGATTATCTCAATTGATACAGAAAAGCATTTGACAAGATACAACACCCATTTATGATAAAAACCCCGAATAAAATGGGAATTGAAGGAAAGTACCTCAACTTAATTAAGGCCATATATGACAAACCCTCAGCAAATATTATACTGAGTGGGGAAAAGCTGAAGCCTATTTTCCTAAAATCAGGAACAAGACAGGGATGCCCTGTCACCACTGCTGTTCAACATAGTACTAGAAGTTCTAGCCAGAGCAATCAGACAAGAGAAAGGAATAAATGGTATTAGAATTGGGAGAGAATAAGTTAAACTGTTACTCTTTGTAGATGACATGATCCTGTATATAGAAAGCTCTAAAGACTCTATCAGAAATCTATTAAAAATAATAGACAAATACAGTAGGGTTGCAGGATACAAAATCAATGTCTCAAAATCAACTGCATTTTTGTATGCCAACAATGAATCTTCAGAAAGAGAGATGAGAAGATCCATTCCCTTTGCCACTGCAAACAAAAATACGAAATACCTAGGAATAAATCTAACAAAGAATGTGAAGGACTTATACACTGAAAACTATAAGACACTCTTAAAAGAAATTAAAGAGGACACAAAGAAATGAAAAGACATTCCATGTTCATGGATTGGAAGAATTAACATAGTTAAAATGGCCATACTCCCCAAAGCAATATACAGATTCAATGTCATTCCGATCAAAATCCCAGTCATTCTTTCAAGAAATAGATTAAAAAATCATCAAATTTGTATGGAACCACAAAAGACCATGAATTGCAAAAGCTATCCTAAGAAAAAAAAAGATAAAGTTGGGGGCATCTCACTGCCTGACTTGTATCTGTACTACAAAGCCTCAATAATCAAAACAGCTTGGTAGTGGCAGAAAAACAGACTCACGGACCAATGGAACAGAATAAAAAACCCAGAAATAAACCCACAAATTTAGGGACAGATTATTTTTGATAAAGGATCAAAAAATGTACAGTAGGGAAAAGAAAGCCTCTTCAGTAAATGGTGCTGGGAAAATTGGAAAACCACATGCAAAAGGCTGAAGGTGAACTGCGATCTCTCACCATATACCAAAATTAACTCAAAATGGATTAAAGACGTCCAAATAAGAAAGGAAACAATACATTGCATAGAAGAAAACATTGGCACTAAACTTATGGACCTGGGATTCAGGGAGGACTTTATGAATCTGACCTCATTGGCAAGGGAAGTAAAAGCACAAATAAACAAATGGGACCTTATTAAGCTAAAAAGCTTCTGTGCTGCAAAGGAAACCATCAAGAAAGCAAAGAGGCAACCAACCAACTGGGAGAAAATATTTGCAAACAATGCCTCAGATAAGGGGCTAATATCAAAAATATACAAGGAACTTGTACAACTCAACAACAAAAAAGAAGCAATCCAATTTAAAAATGGGCAGATGACCTTAACAGATACTTCTCTCATGAAGACATACATAGGGCCAACAGATATATGAAAACATGCTCCACTTCACTAGCAATTAGGGAGATGCAAATAAAAACCACAATGAGATACCATCTTACACCTGTTAGAATGGCTATAATCAACAAGACAGGGGATAACAAGTGCTGGAGAGGCTGTGGACAAAAAGGAACCCTCATACACTGCTGGTGGGAATGTAAACTGGTACAACCACTGTGGAAGACTGTATGGCGATTCCTCAAAAAATTACGAATGGATTTACCATCTGACCCAGCCATCCCTCTATTGGGCATCTACCCAAAAAACCTGAAAACCTTAATCTTTAAAGATGTTTGTACCTGCATGTTCATCGCAGCACTGTTCACAGTGGCCAAAACATGGAAACAACCAAAATGCCCTTCGATAGATGACTGGATAAAGCAGATGTGGTATATTTACACGATGGAATACTACTCAGCGATAAGAAATGATGAAATACAGTCATTTCTGGCAACATGGATGGACCTAGAGACCATCTTATTAAGCGAAATAAGTCAGACTGAAAGAATCCAGAAAAATATGACCTCACTTATAGGTGGACGATAAAACTGAAAGTTACAAAGACACAGAAACCTATGGACACACTCAATAACTTGGTGATTGCCTGAGGGAAGGGGAGGAGGGGGGAGGGAGAGATGGAGTTGAGGTGGGAGAGGGCACCAGCATTATGGACACACTCAATGGTTTGATGTTTACCTGGAGAGGAGGGAGGAGGGGGGAGGGAGAGTTGTGGGGGAGGTGGGAGTGGCCACCAGATATATGGTGTTGGAGGGGGAACTGATTCTGGGAGCTGCGCACATAATGCGATGCATGGGTGACGTGATGTGGAGTTGTACATCGGGAAACTATCTAATTGTTACCTACCAATGTCACCCCATTAAATTTAACAATAAAATATAATAATATTTAAAAAAAGTAATCTAAATCAGATTAAACACAAAAAAATAAAAATAAAAGGTCAGTTTCAATCACAGCCATTTTAGTAATGGTAAATTATCTGGAATTGAAAATTTAAATACTAATCATAGATAATATGGGAATGTTTTCTGAAGCAGGATTCTTTGATTTTCTATATATAGCCATATTTTAATATTAGCTAGCAATGTGGCCTTGCATTTTAATGTCATTTATTCTGAGTAAATTCTTCCCTCAAATATGAATTTGTTGAACACCAGCAAAGCTTCTTTTTTTGCTGTCACTCTGAGACAAAGCCTACTGTGATCAATTATTAGGACAATGAAAATTAGGCAAGAATGAAGGCTATAATTTGAAAAGGAAATTAATCTGCAACTTGCAGAAAGAATAGTAGCTTAGAAGATTATTCTCTCTTCTAAAGTTTCCTGTCACAATATGGTAACACTAGGCATCAAGATTTGAAAGATGATTTGAAAATCCCCTCATTGACAACATTTTTAAGTGTCCAACTTCTCTGATGTCACTGTGGGGGGTGGGGTGTGTGTGGGGGGGGGCTCTCTTCTCATCTTTCATTTTTGCCATAAATTAAAGGATCCATTCATAGTAATTACTATCTGGGAATGTAGGAACAGACTGCTTTGCAAACCATATGACTATACTGGTAGGTAAAAACAACAAAATAAACAACGGTCACACACTAATTTTAAGCTGATGTTGATATTAGCCACAATGATAAGCAATAATGGGAAGAAATCCCATCCTTTCCATATGGGGTATTTGATGGACTATTTGTGATGGATTGATCTTGTCCTAAAATAATTACAGTGATACCTTGGAATCCGAATGCGCCAAAACTCGAACAACTTGGAATCCAAAAGAAAAAAAATCAAACAAATTTTGCCTTACAATTCGAATGCTGCTTTGACTTTCAAAGTCCAACACGTTGTTCATGTCAGATGTATTGACTCTATGGCTCCATAGCTTTATTGGAATGCTCACTCTTGTCTTAGAACTCGAATTGGATGAATTAAATTCAAATTCCAAGGCATCACTGTAACTATTTTAGGGTTTATGCTCTTATCTCAGATGGGGTTAAGAAAGTAATTTCTAATAAAATTTAAAATTTCACAATACTGGTGCCCTCGCCCTCCTCCCTTCTCTCTCTCCCTCTCCCCTCCTCCCCTTCCCTCAGGCAATCACCAAGTTATTGAGTGTGTCCATAGGTCTCTGTGTCTTTGTTACTTTCAGTTTTATATTCCACCTATAAGTGAGGTAAAAAATAGAATAAAGTGAATATAGATATGCATGCTTTACTCAATGGTGTTCTGTTTATTTTATTTTATTTATTTTGTGTGTGTGTGTGTGATGTACAATGTGTAGTTATGGCAGTCTTTGCAGTATATTTTACTTTGCTGAAATATAAAGCAATATGAGACTAACTCAGCCTTATATAAATGGAAGAGAAAGACACTAACATTTATGGGTACCTACTAAATGTTCAATAATGTCCTAACAGTAATTTATAACCTTGGTATTAATACACCCATTTTATAGATATGGGGACCCAGGATTTCAGAGCTTAAATTACATGACAGGATGAGGAAACTAGTTAAATAACATGTTCAGAATATGAATCTTAGCTTCTTTATTTTTTCATCTAATACTACTTATTATGCCAGTCAAGGATTAAGAATCTTTTTGAGGAATTTGTAAGCACCAGCATGCCTAAGTTTAAATGCTAGCCCCTTCACATGGACACGCTCCTAAGCCTTTCTGAACCTGTTTTTTCTTGTGGTATAGGCCACCGGTAGGGGCACAAACAATTCATTCAGTGTAGTAGAGGGACGTGCAGATGATGAAACTGAAAATGAAGGTTATTTGATACATTTGTGTGGAGCAAGTACAAAATCTCAGTGAAATAAGAAGCCAGTTCACCTGTTTAGGATAATAGAGCAGGGTGGCTCAGTGAGGCTCTCAGGCATCACTCACAATTCATCCTAACAAATTATTTAAAATGTAGGAGATCAGCATAAAAGAGTGTTTTTCTGTAGCTACTTTCACCTGCTCAGAGGCAAGGGTAAATTATGAGGAAAGTTGGGTTTAATCAGTGTTGGGCTTATTATTTAGCCTGGCTCGTAAAATGCAGTGAGCTGAGGGCATGTGGAAGGGAGAAATAGAATGATGAATTGTAGAATCTGAGCTCACAAGGAAGGGAAGGAGAGCATCAAGAGTGTGGAAAGGAAGGAGAGTAAACAAATGATACTCTAAATTGATTGAAGATTTCACTGGAGTTTAAGACATGGACTAGTGGGAATCAGCTTGAAGAATACCAATGATCTGGGCATTGTTCCAGGTGCTGAGAGATAGCAGCAGACAAATATATGACATAAAGATTCTTGATATTTTGGGTATTAAAAAGTAATCTCTATTTGCCAAAATGGTAAACACTGATCTAGACAGAGTTATTAAAATTAGTTATTTAATTTAATTGTGGGGTAGTAAAGGAAACAGTTTATTGTGACTTTCTCTCTGGACTACAAGGAAAAAAAAGTCTCAAAGCTCTTTGGGGGAAGCCGGGATGGCTCAGTGGGTTAAGCGCTCACTTTGCAGCGCCAGGGACCAGGGATCGAATCCCGGCCCCGGCCCTTGCGGAACCATGTGCTGAGCTGGGAGCTCCCCCAGTTCAGTTCTCTCTCTGTCTCTGTATCTCTCTCTCTCTCTCTCTCTCTCTCTCTCTCTCTCTGTCAAAAAACAATAAAAATAAATAAATAAATATTTAAAAAAAAAAAAAAAAGCTCTTTGTCCCTTGTAGGTGATTTCAAATTAAAGGAAAGCTCATCAGGAAAAAAAATATATACCAATCAATGTCAGCCCAATACATTTAACAATATAAAAAAAGAAAGAAAAAAAGGAAAAAAATATATATTAACCATCCATGTTCATGATTATCACCTCAGAGTTCATTGATTGCTAGGAATTATTGTGAAAATGGGATGGAATATACTTTAATAATAAGAACCAAACTACTATTTTAACTTTTGTTGTGCATTTTATGCAGAAAAGGAGGGTTTAAATTAAATTCAGCCAATGTTTTACTAAGGTCTTATTCCTGTCTTAAATAATTTTACAATCTAATAGGGAAGAAAAATGTGTTCCAAAATTACCATAACAAAATGCATGAAGGGATAGGTGTCAAAAGTTAAGTATAAACACAATTCTACAGAGCCCTAAGGAAGGTGTGATTAATTCCTCTTTCTGATGACTGAACACATGAGAGAGAAAATAGAATGTTTGTTATGTTTTGAAGAATGAACAGCATTTATATAGGCTGGATAGGGATGTGCAAAAAGAGGGTATTTAAAAATATTCTAGGCTGAGGAAAGACAGGGATGAAAGCCAGTGGCACACAAGTACATGTTACATTGAGAGACTTGCAAATAGGATACAGTTGTTGGACCATAGTTATCTCTGGAAAAGAAGTGAGTTTGTAAAGTTGTGCCTGCGACATAGATTATGGCTTAATATAAACATTGCTGGAAGAAGAGAGATATGGCTAATAGAAAAAGATAAGCTCTTTTCACCATGAAAGGAATGTGATAATGTTCTTTTCTTAATGAATACCTACTCTGGGCATTTTGAATCCCTGACATTAGAAATCCTTGTTTTAACATAAACATGGGTATAATTCAGTAGCAGATGGCTTTTTAAATAAACTGTTCATTACATCTTAATCTTGATTAATATTTTTGGAGAATTGCTGTGAGACATATTTGAGTGAAATCCAAGATGCCTACTAGAACAGAAAGATTTAAGGAACTATTATCAACTGTTTTCCAATATTCTTTTAAGTCCTTATGAATTTCCTATGATGAAACAAACTAGGCTTTGAATCTTTTCTTTTTGTTATCATGAACAATATAGGTAAAGAAGTTGTGGTACATTTACACAATGGAATATTACTCAGCCATAAGAAAAGATGAAATATTTCCATTTGTAACAACATTGATGGAACTTGAGATCATCATGCTAAGTGAAATAAGCCAGACAGAAAAAATCAAGAAGCATATGGGACTATACTCATCTGTAGGACATAAAACTAAAGTTAAAGAAACAAAACTCATAGACACAGTCAACAGTTTAGTGATTTTTCAGAGGGTAGGAGTATAGGAAGGTGGGGGACGAGAAAAAGGATGTCAAATATACGTGGTGGAAGGAGAACTGACTCTGGGTGGTGAGCACACAATGCAACACATAGACAATATAACAGAATTGTACACATGGAACCTATATAATTTTACTAACCAGTGTCACCCCAATATACTTAATAAAAATACAAAAAGGTTAATTATATATGTCTATATTAATTTCAGAAATATTTAGCATTTGTCAAAAAATGTGTGACTCTCACATTTATAATTATAAAATATAGCTAAAAATGAGAAATATATAGCATAGATTTTATTTACACATTTTGAATTCCTCATACTCAGTAATCTCATTAACTTTCAGAACAGTGGAGAAATCATCTTTCATTAAAAATATACAAAACATTTGATCCTCAATAAATCTTAACAAGAAGGACAACCAATAATATTTTTATTATTTTCATAGTAGGACCAAGGCTTTAAAGGTTCAGAATGTTAATATTTGTACTGGGATTAGTTCATGAATAGTTCTTTGCAGCCAAATAATATTTTCACTTTCTGGTGTAAAACTAAATATATGAATGTGAGGTTATTTCTGGTTGTCCTTGCTGTCATTTAGCTTTCAGAATTACTGAGAATGCATATAGGGAATACATAGTTCATAGTGCTTACAGTTCCTTTTGCCCAGCAAAATATTTTTGTTGTAAAATGTTTGGCATGTATTTAGAGCAGAAAACTAGTGAGGTAGAAATGGAAGATTCTGTCTTCTAGTAATATACAATGATGTTTTGTCAATGCAAAAAAATCAATGAATATATATATATATATATATATATATATATATATATATATATATATATATATATAAAACATTGGCTATTACAGTATATTAAAGTACTATTTCCATTCTTTTATGAGTCTATTAAAAATGATTTTCCCCTAAGTCAGAACTTTGATATTTGCAACACCCTGCTCTTGGTAATATGCAATTCCAGGTGATGAAGAATTGTGATTTTATTAGTACTACATGGACAAATTTTTTCAAGGACATGGTCTATTCTTAATGACATTTATTATTATGCACTAATCCTCTTGATTTTCAGCAATAATGAGTGCGTATTTAGTAGTTAAAACCCAGTTACTCTTGAACTAAGTCAAATGAAAACAGATACAAATAATTGAAAACAGAGATACAAACAGTAAAATCAAAGTATTTGTGTAGCCTTATTCTCCTTTGATTAGTTACCCCAGAAACCTACTTATTAGGGGAGAGACTAAGTTACTACAATTAGTATTGACATCAGTTAAGTAATTTTATCTGACTAAACTAAGAACTTTAAGCCTTTAAGTGATTGTAATTTTTGTTTCCTGTTTAAAAAGATATTTACTGGCAATAACATTTTCTTTTTTCTGTTATTTTGTGGGTTAGGGCAGGATGCAGGATGTGATTAAACTCAGAATATGTTTGAATATTTGCAATCTACAATGACTTACTTAGTTCCATGGCCTGATTCTTACTTCTTAACCCAAGCTGTTTCTTGCCCATGTAATCAGTAAAATCACTGGTGTGGTGAGAGAATACAAACTATGGGACTCAGTGTTCACCACCAGATCTAAAAGAACCACAACATCCTCTTTAAAAGTATATCTGTGGAGTGAGATATGTTCAGCTCTCATAGCCAAAACCAACAAGCCAAGTTCCCACTGTTTCTTGAGCTATTGTTTTTTGAATGCCTATTATGTACCATGCATTTTACATGTATCATTTCATATCCTCATACCAATTCTGTAAGGTAGTTATTATTGTCATTTTGTGCATGAGAAAACTGAGGCTTAGCAAGATTAAATGACTTGCTCAGAATTAAATAGTTAATACTGATATACCTAAACTTTTATTTTGGGAGTATCTGGCTCTATCCTGTAATCTCAGGGAAAATTTATTAGAATTTCTAGGCTAAACTGCCATAGGAGAGAGCTGTAATAGTTTTCTATTGCTATGTGACAAAATATCACTAAATTAGTAGCTTAAACTAAAACAGAATTATTATTTTATATTTTCTGTGCTACAACTAATAAATATAATTTGTAATAATTTATATTATATTATTTTAATGTATACACACACACAATATATATAATAATGAGAGTGAGATCACATCATCTTTGTCACATTATATTGGTTGGAAGTGTCACAGTCCCATTCACACTAAGAGGCAGAAGAATATATAAAGGCTTGGACTGTGGGAGTCACTCTAGGGCTATGTGGTCTGCCACATGTACCTATAAGAGTGAAACATATCTGTTAGGATATTTTCTCATACTTTCATTCTTTACTCTTTTTCAGTTACTTGTTTTGACAATTTATTTTCATATTTTAGCTTTATATTCTATGGCCTTACTACCTGCATAAGACATATAAGAAAAATAAAAGAAATGCCAGTATTCTTGCCTTTATCTCAATGTTCTGAATGCTTTATTTCCAAGGAGTAAGTTATTCAAGTAAATTTGTATATGGCTGTTTATATAAAATATTGAAAAAAAATGGCATTCCAGTACAAAATTATGCAAAATAATTGAAATAAAAGTTGAAGAGGGATTAAAGATTATGAGTGCTCTGACCATGGAAATTTCAGTTATTTGTTGTTGTTTCTTTTGTCTTAGACATGGAAAAACATTTTATTTTAACATGTAAGCCCAGTTTTTTCTTTTATCTTTTATTATTTTTTCCTCCTTGTAATTGAAAATAACAAGACAGAGAGATCTCTACTTTATTTCTAACTCTACTAATACCAATAGTATAAACTATCTATACACATTTGTTTTATTTGCATCTATAAAATAAGGAAGTTAGTTGAACTAAGATACTGCTGCAAGGAAACACAGAGAGGCAACCCAGCTGTTCAGAGGTGTGAGTCATTTTTTAAACAATAAAATGCCATGTTATTTGATTTTCACAAAGATGATCTATCATGAATAAACTTACTAAAGCTACTTCCACATGTATATGATGTATGTAAATAAGATAAGAATTAATCTATTTTCAATTGGCACTTAAGCAATATCTGAATACTCAGAACTCTACTGGTTATTTCTGGTGGGTAAATGTAATAAGTTAGTTTAAAAGGTCCATGATTAAAAAATAATAGATTAGGATGAAGGACTCTTTCCATGAGCCTAGGGAAATGATGCAGCAACTGCCCACAGACCAGGGACATATTTTGTATGTATTAGTGTTTGATTGACTCCACCCTATCCTTAACTTCTTTCATCTACTTTCTATCTTCCATGTAACACACAGCCCTTCTGATAAAATGCCATATTGATTGCATATTAAGAAGTTACAATGTACAAACCTGTTTTGTTTTGAAGAGCATCCCATTCTACCTTGGATTCAGAAGTAACTCTGTTTACATCATTACTATATATATTATAATGTAATATATTTAGCACATATATGGTCTCACAGTTTCCAGCTTTTCTAAAAAGTGCTGATGTTATTGTTGATCATTTCTGATCATTTCAAGTTGCAAGGAAGGAGGGTTTACCTGTGTTTGCTCCCAAACTCTGAAGGTAGACTTGTACCTTGTTATCTCTGTTCTTGACTTCTCAAATTTAAAAGTGTATGATTTATTATATGTTTTACTGATGTGATGGCAGTTTAGACTTGATAGACAACAAATATAGGGAATTCTACTTTATGCATTTTTTGGTATGCATTCTTTCTTTGTTTCTGTTACTACAATATTTTTTGTCTTTGGTATAGAGAAGATAATTTAAGAAAGATAAAGGGTTTCATTTAGTTTTAAGACTTTACTCTTTTATTTAAGATTGCACTGTTGTAATCTATCTTTAAATAGTGTTTCATATTTTTAATTAATTAATTAATTAATTTTTACTGTTAAATTTATTGGGTTAACATTGGTTAGTAAAAATCGCATAGGTTCCAGATGTGCAGTTCTACATTACATCATCCGTATATTGTATTTTGTGCTTACTACCCATAGTTAGTTCTTCTACCACCATATATTTGATTAGCCCTCCCCACTTACCTTCAGGTAACTACTAAACTATTGACTGCGTCCTTTAGTTTTTGTTTCTTTGTTACTTTCAGCTTTATATTTCACATATGAGTGGTCATATAGGTTTTTTTTTTTTTCTATGTGACTTACTTTGCTTAGAATGATGAGCTCAGGGAAGCCGGGATGGCTCAGTGGGTTGAGCGCTCACTTTGCAGTGCTGGGGACCCAGGATCAGATCCCGGCCCCGGCCCGTGCGGACCCATGTGCTGAACTGGGAAGTGCCCCCAGTTTAGTTCTCTCTCTGTCTCTGTATCTCTTTCTCACTCTCTCTCTGTCAAAAACAATAAAAAAAAATTAAAAAAAAGAAAAGAAAAAAGGAATGATGAGCTCAAAGTCCATCCCTGTTGTCACAGTGGCAGTATTTAACTTTTGTTATCTCTGAATAATATTCCATTGTGTAAAAGTACCACAACTTTTTTATCCAGTCATGTATCAAAGGACACTTTGGTTGTTTCCATGACTTGACTACCATGAACAGTGCTGTGATGAACATTGTGATACATATATACTATCCTTGCAGACTAAGATTTTTTAATTTGGGGGTAGATACCCAGAAGAGAGATTGCTTGTTCACATGTTAATTCTACTCTTAATTTTTTTTTTAATTGTTTTTTTTTTGACAGAGAGAGGGAGAGAGAGAGATACAGAGACAGAGAGAGAACTGAACTGGGGGAACTCCCCAGTTCAGCACATGGGTTCGCACAGGCCGGGGCTGGGATTCGATCCTGGGTCCCCGGTGCTGCAAAGTGAGCACTTAACCCACTGAGCCATCCTGGCTTCCCCTACTCTTAATTTTTTGAAGAACTTCCATACTGTCTTCCACAGTGGTTATACCAATTTACATTCCCACCAGCAGTGTCTGAGTTTTCCTTTTTTCCCACAGCCTATCTAAAACTTGTTATCCTTGTTTTGTTGATTATAGCTGGTCTATCAGGTATGAAGTGGTATCTCACTGTGGTTTTGATTTGCATTTTCCTAATAACTAGTAAAGTTGAGACTTTTTTTTTTTATATATCTGCTGACCATTTATGTCTTAAGAGAAGTGTCTGATCAGGTCCTCGGCTCATATTTTAATTGATTTTTTTGTTGTTCAGTTGTATGAGCTATTTATATATTTTTGATTATTAGCTCCTCTGATTAGGGGGTAATATCTAAAATATATTTTAAAAAATTTATACAACTCATTGTTCATAAATATTTTTTCCCATTAAGTTAGTTGGCTCTGCTTTCTTGATGGTTTCTTTGTTGTGCAGAAGCTTTTTTAGTTTGATATAGTCCCATTCATTTATTTTGTCTTTTACTTGCCTTTGGGGTCTCAAGTTCATAAAGACCTCTCTGAACTTAAGATATATGTTTAGTACCAATATTTTCCTCTATGCAATTTATTGTTTTGGGTTTTGTATAGAGAGGTCTTTGATTCATTATGGATTAATTTTGGTATATGGTGACAACTCCCGGTCCAGATTCCTTCTTTTGCATGTAGTTTTCAAATTTTCCCAGCACCATTTATTGAAAAGGCTTTCTTTTCCCCTGCTGTATATTTTTTACTCCTTTGTGAAAAATTATCTGTCCATATATTTGTGCATTTATTTCTGGTCTATGTGTTTATTTTTTCTGCCAATACCAAGCTGTCTTGATTATTGACGCTTTGTAGTTTAGATTAAAATCAGGGAGCATGATACTCCAGCTTTATACTTTTTTCACAAGATTGCTTTGGTGACTTGGCATCTTTTGTGGCCCGGTAAAAATCTGATTATTTTTTGAGCTATTTCTTGAAAGAATGTCTGTGGGATTTCAATGGGAATTACATTAAATCTGTATATGGCTTTAGGCAATACGGCCATTTTAACTATGCTGATTCTTCTAATATACAGAATATCTTTTTATTTCTTTTTGTCTTCTTCAATTTCTTTTAATAGTGTCTTATAGTTTTAGTTATCCATGTATCAGTCCTTTACAGTCTTTAAGTTTATTCCTAGTATTTTATTTTTTTTGTTGTGATTGCAAAAGGCATTGTTTTCCTCATTTCTTTCTCTGAAGTTTCATTGTTCATATATAAAAAAAGCAATCATGGGGAAGCCGGGATGGCTCAGTGGGTTAGATGCTCACTTTGCAGCCCCGGGGACCGAGGATTAAATCCTGGCCCTGGCCCTGGCCTGTGTGGACCCATATGCTGAACTGGGGAGTGCCTCCAGTGCAGTTCTCACCAAGGCGAGACCCCAGCCCAATTCCTGCCCTGTGCAGCCCCGCCCACCTGTGGAATGAAACTATGTGGAAAAACCAATGATGTGCCACTATGGAGACTGTTCTTGGACCTTCCCCTTCTCTCTGTCTCTGACTGTATCTCTCTCTCTGTCAAAAACAATAAATAAATCTTTTTTTTTTAAAAAGCAATCATAGGGGAAAGCCGGGACGGCTCAGCGGGTTGAGCGCTCGCTTTGAGGCCATGAGGACCGAGGATCGAATCCCGGCTCCGGCCCAGGCAGGACCCACGTGCTGAACTGGGGAGTTCCCACAGTT
>PVKE010041705.1:0-14051 GCA_004027555.1 Craseonycteris thonglongyai | reverse complement strand
GGAGGAGGGGGGAGGGAGAGAGGGAGGGGAGGTGGGAGATGGCACCAGCATTATGGACACACTCAATGGTTTGGTGTTTACCTGGAGAGCAGGGAGGAGGGGGGAGGAGGGAGGGAGAGTTGTGGGGGAGGGGGGAGTGGGCACCAGATATATGGGGTTGGAGGGGGACCTGATTCTGGGAGCTGGGCACATAATGCGATGCATGGGTGATGTGATGTGGAGTTGTACATTGGGAAACTGTCTGATTGTTACCAACCAATGTCACCCCATTAAATTTAACAATAAAATATAATAATATTAAAAAAATAAAAAATAAAAAAATAAATTAAATAATCTTGACTAGAGGAGCACAACCGAATTACTTGAGGAGATTATATAAGCTACTACCTATGTTCCACACCACTTACAGTAGTGAAAATATTTGCCAGGATGGGCTACTGATAATTGGAATGTAATTGAAAACCACTTGAAACAGCTTAAACAATACGGAAAATTATTATTTCACATAACAGGAAGTACAAGGTCAGGATTACAGAGGTGTCAACCACTTAGTACTATCATAAAGATCCAACTTCCTTTTCTGTCTTAGCTTACTTAATTTGTGTGCATGCTTTCTGCTTTTGTAGTAGCAAGATAGCTACTGGGATTCTGAGCAGTCCTCCTGGACCTGAGAATTTCCAGTGGAAGTAAAATCCTTAGAAGCTTCTAGCTGTCTTTTCTTATTTCTCATTGGCTTAGAATTTTATCGCATGCATATATTTAAACCAATCATAGCAAAATAAGTGGAAATTCCATAGATATGGCTTAGTTGAAATGAGATTTACTACCTTCCTAAATGGGGGTTCTGCTAACAGGGAGGGGACAAGGAAGAAATAGAGGTTGGAAAGGCAACTAACAGTATCTCTATTATGTAACTACAGGCTACAACATTGTGATGATGAAACATACTAATATGTGGAATATAAAACTGAAAGTAAAAGAGAAACAAAATCTCATGGACACAGTCAATATTTTAGTGGTTATCTGACAGCAAGAGGGGAGTGGGTGGGGGAGGCGGGAGAGGACATTATACATGGTGATGGAAAGAAAACTAACTCTGGGTGGTGAGCACATAATGCAATACATAGACGATATAATCTAGAATTGTACACCTGGAATCTATGTAATTTTTTCCAACCAATGTCACCCCAATAAATTTAACAATTAAAAAAAATAAAAAGGAAACCTGCTAGATTGAATCTTGAAATTGCTGCTATTGGACCATTGACACAACACTAATTTTATATGGTTCAACCTAATAATTTCCAATGCCATTTTGACAGATTGGGCTGAGGACTGAGGAGAGAATAATATTGGCTCCAGGTTTTAGTTCAGTCACTTAAGATAGCTGTAAAGTGTAAATCAAATTGTTACAAGTAAATCAGACTTTTGTGAGCAAGAAGAAGTTGTGTAATACAAGATCTTATTTGATTTCTTTCTTGGCACATCTCAAATGTTAGGAAATATTTCCACAATTCCAAGGCCTAAAGCATTTGTCCTGATGCACGTGCTGATGAAGGCTGTGAATGTTTCATTTACACAGACTTAATAGTTTGCTGAATTTTAATTTTGAACAATTAAATCACAGAATGCATTATTCTATTTTCATTAAAGAACATTTAAAGATTTCAGAGAGTGTGACTGTGTACCTTCCATTTTAGGGCTGTCTTTTAATGTAGGCAGATTTTGAGAAATCTAAAATAAGCTATTTAGTATATGGAAATGAACGGTATGCTTTTTAAGATTGGGCTACCCTTGAACTGTACACATCTATGCACAGAGTGAATTGGAAAAAGGCAATCTTTCTCATTTTTAAATTTTAAATGTATGGGGGTTTTGTTTTGTTTTTGAATAGGTAATGCATTCACATGTACAAATTCAAAAGGTACAAAAATTATAGTGAAGTTTTCCTCCCACAGCTGTTTCTCAGCCACTCAGTTCTCTTCTCCCAAGATATCTGCAACTAGAAGAAAGTTTTTATGAATATTCAAGCCATGCCTTTCTCTACAAATGGTAACATACTTTACACACTATTCTGCTCCGTTTTATTGTTTGTTTGTTTGTTTGTTTCTTAACAGGCTATTTTAGAGACCATTCCAAATTGGTATATAATAAGCAGTCTCATCTATTGTTTATGGCTGCATAATATTCCACTGAATGGATATACCATATTTCCTTAACCCATCCCCTATTCATGGACATTTACAGTGCTTTCAATCTGTTATGAACAGCACTGTAAAGAATAACTTTACCCATATGTCGTTTTGCACATTTTAATCTCTGTGGAAATTTTTTAGAGGAATTGTTGCATCAAAAGATGTTTTTATGGGATGCCGGGATAGCTCAGCAGGTTGAGTGCTTGCCTTGCAACAGTGAGGTCCAGGGATCAAGTCCTGGCCCTAGCTCCAGCCCATGAAAACCCATATGCTGAACTGTGGTGCAACTTGTAACCACCAGGATGGCAATGAAGGTTCTAGTCTCCCATGCAGGAGGCCCCCAGTTCGGTTCCTGCCCTGCACAGCCCCACATCGATCAGTGTGGAATGAAAACATGTCACAACTAATGATGCACAACTATGGAGAATGCTCTGGCCCCTCCTCCCTTCTCTTCTCTCTCTCTCTCACCTTCTCTCTCAAACAATAAACTTAATCTTTTTTTTAAAAAAAAAAGATGTTTTTCTAATTTTGATAAATAGTGCCAAATTGTCATCTATGCCAGAGAAGTTGTAGCAATTTAAACTCCCACAGCAATGCATGAGAGAATTTGAATTCCCACAAGGGGCCATTTTCCAGAATAGAGATGTCATAAAGTTGTCCTCTGTACTTTTTGTTTTAATTGTTAAATTTATTGGGGTGACATTGGTTGGCAAAAATTACATAGGTTTCAGGTGTAGCCCCCTGTACTTTCAATCTGGGTGTGTGGGCAGGACACCCAAAATCTTGTTCTCATTTTTAATAACACAGAAAAGTGCTCATGATATGGTATTAAAGGAACAAAAAGGATACAAATCTGAACTGTGTAAAAATTGGGGCTGCATAGAAAAGGGAGTGGAAAGGCATAGTTCAAACCTGTATTTAAAAGTCTTTACTTTTCTACCATTAGTTCTGGCTCTGTTTATAATAGAAAACAATACTAAACTCACCGCTGCTGTTGTCCTTGGATTAGGAATCTCATTCCCTTGCAAGTTATCTCAGAGGAGCTCCTTTCAGCTAAGCCCTCCTTTCAAGGAGCCTCCATCTCTGTTCTGTTTTAGGCTGAGCACCTGCTCTTCCCCAGGTGTCTCCTAAACTCCCTCCCTCACAGATGTCAACAGGCTGGGACAGCAGCCACAATTCATCTGTACAGGTTGGCAAATTTACCAACACAAATTCTGGCAAGATTGTGGGTTTTTTTGTTTTTGTTTTTGTTTTCTTTAATGTTCTGGTTTACCAATTTCACTGATCACAATGGAGTTTTTATCTTACTTTCTGGCTTTTTCCATCCTCCGGGCTTCTGTTTTTCACTAAGATCATTCACATATTTCTGAACTCCCAAAGACCACTCCATCCAGAGAAAGACCTGCTCAGCTGCTAAGAGTCTTGGGGCGCCCAGGCAGCTCGTTCCCAGTCTGGGCCAGGGCGGTGTACTTGGCGCGTTTCCTGGGGAGGTGACTTGAAGTTGTCTAAGCCCCTGGCCTGCACTCACCCTGCATAAAGGCTGTGGCAGTTGCAAGTTTCTCTCCAGACCCCTTTTGTTGACTTGCAGAGGCTTACATCCCCCCCACCCCCCAAAAAAAGTAATTTGAAAGTGCTGCTGAATTTAGAAGCATTTTGCTAATTTGTTTTTATTATGCATAGAAATATTGGTATAAAAAGTGTTTCAATTATTTTCCGAGGGAGGGTCCTATGCATTCTCTTTGGGCACAAAGCTTTTAAATGGAGTTATTTTTCTCGGCCTATAACCGTTCTCCCTTTTATGTGCCCCAGCAGAAAAAGTAAGTTTACTGCTCCTCGCACAATGGGCCTCTTCACTTTTTAGGTTTGGGAGACCTGGGTGACCTACGAAAGTTAATTAGAAGGTTAACAAAGACGAAGACAGAGTCGAATCCATCGCCTCTCCTTCAGCCAAAGATGTCATCCATTAATTAGGGAAATCGTTAAGGTGGCCTTTATAGAATCCATAGAAAATCTGCCGTTGGCGGGCGACAGTTTTGATCAGATTTTCCTCTCCCCAATCATGCTATCCTTAATAGTACGAAGAGCAGCGAGCTGGGGTGGGGAGAGGAGGCAGGCGGGGGTGGGGAGGGTGTGCTTCAGCAACATTACAGTTAACCAGCCGCTGATTGTGACAGCTCTGATTCTCAGGCTGCCCGCATACTTGCTCCATGATGTAATCCTTATTGAACCTGGAGGCCAAGGGAGCGGAGGGAGGCGGGTGGAGCTGCTGCCCCCGCCTCGCGGCCACCGGAGGCCCTGGGAGTTAGGCGCTGGGTCCCGGGTGGGCCGCGCTGGGCGGGACGCTCATCCTGCAGCCCCGAGGGCGCGGGCCGGGGCGGCACTGGGTGGGCAGCTCCCGGTGGGGGCGCCTGTCCGGGCCTGGTGGGCAAACCCGAGCCGCTTTTCCTGCTTTGAGGGAGGAAGATTTCTCCCTGTGTCTCTCCCTTCCTGTTGATTCTCTGTCACCAAAACCCCAGTTCAACCAAGGGACTGCTTCAGTCTGCCCAGCTCTTGGCCATCTTGAGAACCACAGGGCTAATAGGAAGTCTCGGTATATGTGGGTGGTTGTCTAGACACTTCTCTGCCATTCTGTTTCTTCCCTCCTTTCCTATTTGAACCTAGAATTTCTGATTTAGACGGTTACTGACGGCTTTGGTGTTTCAGTTTTAGTAGTATGCATGTCAAGATGGTGTTCATTCTGGATACGAAATGACTATTTTTTAACGTGGAACTTTTTTTTTTTTACACCATGTAAACCATTTTAAAATGTGTAGTTCAGTGGCATTAAGCACATTCACGTTATTGTGAACCATCACCACCATCCATCTTCCCAAACTGACACTGAGTTGTTTGCACTATGGGACGTATTTTCGAAACTACATTGCAGGATTGGTTTCATGGTTTTTCAAGTTATCAGTAAATTCTCAGTAAGGAATTAGCATCTTTCAAAGAGTTTTTGTGTTATCTTCCTTCATGGCAAAATCTGGAGCAAAATAACTGGGCCCTCGTTTACCGTGTAAGACATGTCTATGTGCTTTTGCCTCTGGCTGGGTTGATACTGAACAAATACTGTACAACACCTTGCTCAGACAGTACATTGCCATTTCAGTTTGCCCTGTTTGCCCCAGAGCAGAGTGGGTAGGAGCGGCTGTCCCTCAGAGAGGAGGGAAGTGTCATTCTCTCAGCTCTTAGCATCACTGATGAAAGGACCAGAACTACTATTCTAAATATATAAAGTCATGCCTGGTTCCTCTACCCACAGCCAGGCTCTAGTCTCTTCCTCAGCCAGGATGGCATCCTCCCATCTCTCTCCTTCCACCGCACAGGAGGCCAAACTCTCTGGTCCAGAGGCCCTGCCAGCTTCAGTGAAGTCAGCAGCGGGGGAGGCAGGGAGGGCACATGAGGGGGTTGGGGGAGGGGTGGGCAGGGGGGATGAGAGAGGCTGATGAATCCTCTACTTCCCAGAAGAAAAAGTAGTAACTCAACAATAAACTAAATTGTTAAAAGTGTATAGAATTAAAAATATGTAACGTATGAAATGTAGCCACAGGTCTCTTTGTCACCAACACCAAAGTTGTTTAAAATAAAACCCCACTATTCCCATATCCAAAGGATCTCTATTTCCCTCAAAGGCTTTGCACTTCTGGTGTGGGTTTTATCATATGCGTACTTGCATTTATGTTCTTGAATTGCTTGATCTTCCTTTGCTGTTACAGCTTTCAGGGTGTAAAGGGCCCTCAACAACCGAGTTAAGACTCTCCAGTGATTAGTTGGTGGTGGCTCTGGGCAGAGTCACAGAAAGTGCTCCCAGCTGCACTCTGCCTCACTAGGTTTGCTTGTTGAGGTGCCTCATCTGGCCCCCTTGTCGGCATAGGAGAGTCACCCCAGGAACTTCTAAAACCCAAGATGAACTGCACCTCAGACAAAGTATTTCTGAGGTTGGGACCAGGACATGGTTTTTTTTTAAAGCTCCCCAGAGAATTCCAACATGCACTTATAAACCTAAGGTGATGTATTAGGTTGAGAACTGTGATGGTTTATTTTATGTGTCAACTTGACTGGGCCATGGGGTACCCAGACACTTGGTCAAGCATTACTCTTGGATGTGTCTGTGAGGGTGCATCTGTGTGAGGTGAGCATTGAATTGGTAGACTGAGTAAAGCAGATTGCCCTCCCTAATGTGGTGGGCCTTAGCCAATCCATTGAAGGCCTGAATAAAACAAAAGGGCTGAGTTAGAGGGCCATCCTGCTCGATGGCCGTCAGTCTGGAACATGAGTTTTTTTTGTCTTTGGACTTGAAACATCAGCTCTTCTTGCTTCTTGAGCCCACCAGTCTTTGGACTAGAACTACACCATTGACTCTCCTGGGTCCACTTTGCGAACTGCAGATCTTGGTTAGCCTCTATAATCACAAGAGCCAATTCCTTATAACAAATTTCTTTCTATATAGATATATATCCTAATGGTTCTGATTCTCTGGAGAACCCTGACAGATGCCGATTTTGGTACCTAGAAGTGGGGTGCTGCTGTAACAAATACCAAAAAATGTGGAAGCGGCTTTTAGACTGGGAAATGGGAGGAGTCTGGAGGAGTTTTGAGGTGCATGCTAGAAAAAGTCTGTATTACCATGTGGGCATTGTTCATTGAAATATGGATGTAAAAGGTGATTTTGGTGAGGGCTCAAAAAGAAAAGAGGAGAGCTGGAGAGGACAATACATAAATAACCACAAGGAGAATGTTGGTAGAATTATGGATGTTAAAGGTCATTCTGGTGAGATATCAAGTAACAATAAGGAACAGTTTATTGAAAACTGGTGAAAAGGTGATCTTTGTTGTAAAGTGGTAAAGAACTTGGCTGAACTATGTTCTAGTGTTTTGTGGAAGGTTGAACTTGTGAGCAATGAAATTCAATATTTAGCAGAGGAGATTACTAAGCAAAGTATTAAAGGTGTAGCTTTGGTCTTCTTTACTGCTTATAGTAAAATGCAAGAGGAGAGAAATGAGTTGTGGAGAGGAATTTTGCCTCAGGATAAATCTAACCTAGAGTCTCACCCGTATCTGATTTAGAAGTTATTTAGATGAAACTTGGGACTTTAGCCTTTAGTTTGATGTTAGAATGAGTTAAGAATTTTGGGGCAATTGGCATGGAGTGCAGGTATTTTCATGTGAGAAGAACATGAATTTGGGGGACCCAGGGGAATGTTATGGACTGAATATTTGTCTCCGCTACCCCTGCCAAATCTAAATGTTGAAGCCCTAACCCCCTCTGTGACTATATTGGAGATAGGGCCTGAGAGGGGATAATAAAGGTTTTAAATGAGATCATAAGAGTGGGGCCCAATCCAATAGAGCTGTTCCCCTTATAAAAAGAGGAAGAAACATGTGAGAACCCAGAGAGAAGGCAGCCATTGGTAAGCCAGGAAGAGAGCTCTAACCAGAAACCAAACTGACCAGCACCTTGACCTTGTACTTCCCAGCTTCCAGAACGATGAGAAAAGAAATTTCTGTCGATTAAGCCGGGCAATCTGTGCCATTTTGTTGTGGTGGCTCCACTCTGGCCCACCCTGTGAGCCATATGCCCCTGTGTCCTCAGCTTACTGGCCTTGGTGAGCACCTGACCTGGCAGACTCCTTTCATAAGCTCCTGAAACATTTCTGGCATACAATCCACAGATGAGAGCTTAGTTTAGGTTCAGATGATCATAGGAATAGCTACTTCTGTGGGGGGATAACTCATGTTAGGGTGAGTTAGCTTGGTCATATAATCTTAATACCTTCTTGAAAAGCTTGTTGTAACACCAATGCTGAAACTTGATGCACTTTCCAAAAGGAACAAACCTAAGAACAGTGCAACAGCAAGGACCTTTCAGAAGCAGAGGTCAGTGTGGGGGTGTAGGACACCTATGTGGGGAGTGGCTGGGAGGTAGGTGAGGGTGGACAGATTAACCAAGGCAGGACAGACTTGGCTGGCATTGAAGTTATCTCCAGGACTTTGGATCACTCAGACTCTACATTTCCCATCCAGTTCATCTTGAAGATGGCCTTTGTCATCAGGGTCCCAATCAGAGCACATTTGATGGTACAAGGCCCATTCACACTTGCTTTTATGCATTGGGGGAGAGGGTGGTGTCGTTGGATGGGTAGAGGGCAAGTATAGCTGAGGACTTCTTGGAAAACTGCAGCCATTCCTTCCCTCTCTTTGTCTCTCTGAGCCCTGTGGCTTCCTGTGCTAGTTTACCTAGGTGGGTGTGCCCACTCTTCTGCACAGTGGCTCTGTCACCACAAGGTGGGATGGGCCTGGCAGCAGGTGTAAGTCATCAAGCGTCTACCAAGGAAATAAATTTCTTTTCATGTTGTTAGAACTATCCAAAAATACCTTATTTTTTCCCTGTGTTAAATGCTGAATAACTAGATTTGAAGTTGGATTAATGGTTACACTGGGGAGTGAAATAAATACAGTGACTCACTTTGTGTTCACAAGAAAATGCTGTTATTTAAAAAAATAACTGGAAAGTGTTTCTAAAATGTTTGCATTACTCTCTGTAAGATAGTGACAATATTTGTTCCCTCTTGGTGACGTGTGAATCATGATTTTAATAGCAGTTCCTGGGAAAGAGAGCCCAAGGCAAAGTGGGAACTACTGGGTTTAGGAGTCAGAACACCCCCTTCATGCCAGCTCTATGTGTCAGAAGAACCTCAGGCATGTTCCTGACCTCTCTGAGCCCCTACTTCTCTCACACAAGAAAGAGGAAATGGAGGTGGTGATACTTGTCTTTTAATTTAACCTTGGGGATAATTACTTCGAATTTATATATGGGAATGCTGGGATAACTCAACGAGTTTAGTATTTGCTTTGCAACTGCAAGGTCTGGGGATCGAATCCTGGCCCCAGCCTGTGCAAACCCATATGCTGAACTGGGTGCACCTCCCATGTGGAAGGCCCCCAGTTTGGTCCTAAATTTCACCCACCATGAAATGACACATGCAAAAAAAAAAAAAAAAAAATTTATCATGTATTCTATATCTGAGCTTTCTGCCTAATTTAATTTCTATTTCCAAATGTATAACATTTAAGATCTGAGAGCTCTCTCAATGAGTTTACAGCTCTTCTTGAAAAGAGGAATTGAAGAACTCTAGAAACATTTTCTTTACTAACTCAGGCAAGTAACCGAATAGCCAAAAATTAATTAAAAAAAAATATTAAGGGTGGCTGGGATGGCTCAGCGGGTGAAGTGCTCACTTTGCAGCTCCAGGAACCGAGGATCGAATCCTGGCCCTGGACCGTATGGACCCATATGCTGAACTGAGGTTGAGGTGTGCTTCCCATGTGGGAGGCCCCAGTTTAATTCTTGCCCTGAGTGGCCCCCCTCCACCTGTGTGGAACGAAACCATGTTGAAAACTCATGATATACAACTATGGAGACTGCTCTGGGCCCTCACCCATCTCTCTATCTCTGTATCTGTCAAAAATAATAAAATAGATCTTTAAAAAAAAATTAGCCTTTGGGTCTTCACTCCCACTGACTGGCTATTTGGGTAAATTGGGCAGTGGTATCACTGACTGGGTCCCAAGCTGAGCAGCTCAGCTAAGGGCAAGGCAGAGGCAGAAGACAGCAGGAAAGTGTT
Source organism: Craseonycteris thonglongyai (assembly GCA_004027555.1). Classification (NCBI taxonomy): domain Eukaryota; kingdom Metazoa; phylum Chordata; class Mammalia; order Chiroptera; family Craseonycteridae; genus Craseonycteris; species Craseonycteris thonglongyai. Next base: position 4,192 of record PVKE010041705.1, on the reverse strand, counting down.
GGGGCTTTGGGCAGGTGGATTCTAACCTCATCCACAGAGAACACTCTCCCTCCTTCTGCATCACAGAGACACAGTGAATGATCTCTGAAGCAGGCTGATGTCCTCAGACACAAACCTATTTTGTGGCTATGAACCAGTAAGGATGCTTGATAACTGCTAATTAAATGAATTTGGTGCATCTATAATTACTAATGTTCTACTTTCCCCTTTCTTTGCTGCACCACAGCAAAAAGTTTCCAGGGCAATTGGTTTGTATAAGCAAAGCCCAAGTTAAATTAAGGGGTCACACGCCAGTAGCAAAGCCAAAATCAAGAAAACATTTTCTAATCAGAAACTGCAAAGAAAAGGGGGGGGGGATATAGAATAGGCGAAATTAGGGTTTGGATGGTGGTATTCTTTCAAGCAACTTTTCACAAATATTTCCTGGAACAGGCCCAAGGATGAAATCCTAATTTAGCCTATTCTTTTTCAGATGTAATTGAATTCACTTGTTTGGGTTTCAGCCTTCCCCACCTTCCCACCGGTAGCACTGAAGTGCTTCTCAGCTCTTACACAGCACCCACGGAGTCTGTAGACTATATTTGCATGCCTCTTCTCCAGGGATTAGAGAGCTTTTGTCCTTCCTCAGCTACTGTCTTTCTGGGGAAAGTTCTTCAGACCTTGGCTTCCCGGGTGCCTCTCATCAACTCGCCTCTTCACTGCTCTGTACCTGCAGCCCCAAGTTAACCTCCTGTGAAAACCAAGGACTCTATCGGTTTGGGAGGGTATCACCTGAAATATATCCTCTGTGAGGATTCCAGTGTGAGAAAATATGAAGAAAAGTCTAGAATTCTTGACTGACATCACTTAAGACTGCACAAGCTGACACGGAGCTGAAGTAACCTTGAGGCTGAGGATTCATGCATCTGTAGAGTGAGGAAAGATCGCTTTCTTCCTGTTGTCCGAGGTCCCCAGAGAGGATTTATAATCACAGTACACACATCAAGTTGGAAGGAAAATCTCTGAGGACACATCATTCCCACATTAGCCTCCGCAATGGCAGGCCTCTGGTTTGGCATCTGCTTCGCACGCATCCTCCACAGGGAGGATGTGACCTGCCAAAGGATTCCCACCTCCTGCCTGACGCCTCTTTGTGCTCCTGGAGGTTCCCCTGGCAGGTTGGCTGGCTGACCTACCCTCAGTGGTTTACAAATATTAGCTTCTCCACCTGCCCCTTGCGGGTAAAAAAATGTTCACATGAAGGCAGGACAGGGAAAGCAAGAAACCCATGTCTCTCATTTCTGTTCTGGAATGGAAGTTAAAAGACAGTTTTTAAAAAGGAATTTGATTTGGATATAAACATTTAAATGAAAAGATTTTCCCTTTCCTCTTGGGGGATTCTTTTCCCACAGTCAGAAGCTAACAAAGGTGGTTTGGAACTCACTCACAGAGACACACACGCACATACACGCACACACACATACCCCAGACAGTTGCAGTCTCTGCTGTGGTACTCACATTTCACCCCCAGGAAGTGCGGGTCTCCAAGAAAGGAACCCCACAGTCACTGGGCAGTAGAATTTGGGGAGCAGCCAGGGGGCTCATGGCCCCTGCTGCTCTTGCCTTGGGAGCTTCTTTAACCCGGTTTAGCAGGAATCAGAGTCTGTGCGATTTCTCCCATGATGTCCCTGGATCCAGTTGTCTCATCTCCAAGTGCAGCCCTCCATGGGCCCCAAGAGAATGCTGGCTTCTTCAAAGCCGGCTCTTAGAGCAGAAGCACAGGGAGCCAAATGCGAGGGGTGTCAGCAGCGGTGACACGCCCTGGGGGAAGGTGTGGGACCAGCTGGCTTCTGCGCCAACAGCAAGAGTGAGGGAAGGCTGCACAGTGTCAGAAGAGTTCTTCCAGAAGCCTGCTTGCTTCTGGCCCATCTTCTGTCATTTTAAAGTGTTGCCTTGGCCCCAGGGCATGCACTCATTCTCATTCATTAATGTATTCCTTGGCTATCAAGTTATTCTCATACAAATGGTATGGTTTAGTCCTCTAACCCCCGAATCTAGTGGCTCTGTGCCATTCTATTCATAAAGAAACCAAAGGTTCAGAATGGTTTATGTGATGTGTTCCTCAAGGCAAGGCTATTAGGACTCACAAGCAAGAAATCTCAGGCCGTCTGATCTTTCCCTTGTATACCTTTAGTCAAGGAGCAAGTGTGTACTGTATTCCTCGCATGAAACTAGTATCAATTAAGTTTTGTTGAGAATTCAAAGACGCCTTGACTGGGTCCCTGCCATACTGGCATGTACAACCTGTTTAGCTAGAATTAAGAGATAAGAAGGGCTGGATGGTACGCGTTCAATGAGTTACTGGTTTGTGTGTGCACTCACTCAGAAAACCGTTTTCGAGTGGTATATGCCAGACACGGGGATGGGAATCGAGGACACAGTCTCTAATCTCAAGAAGTTCAGTCTAGATAAGGGATTTTCACCGCTAAAACCGTTCAATGACTCTGGTTGCTTCCAGGGTAAAATCCAAAACCCTTGAGGTGGCCCACAAGGCTGTAGGAGAGCTGACCTTCACCTCTCTCTCCAGATTTACTCTGCTCCATACACACTGGACTTTGTTCAGTCCCTTGATCAGGCTAAACCTCCTTCCTTCCTTGGGGTCTTTGCACCCTGTGATAGCCTCACAGAAGTGTCATTTGAACAAGATGTTGAGATTGCCAGGCAGAAAGTGATGGAGTAGGAGAAGGAGGGGGTGGGATTCCAGGTAAAGTTTGAGTGAGGAGCGGACTTTGTGAACAAGAGTGGCGGGGAAGTTTCATAGAAAAGGCAAAATGCTCTTCGTACATAACTGATACTCAATAACTACCTCTGGAACAGAGCTGGACAGGGAAGGCTGAGGGTGGGCAGAGTGCAGCAGGATGGGAGAGATGGGCCACATAAGTAAAGCCTCAGTTGAGCAAGATGAGGAGCAGAGGCCAGGTGGGGAGGTGGAGAGGTGGGGCAGTCCTGTGTGGGAAGGTGGGTGCTTTCTGGGACAGGATGAGAGATCTAAACGGCCCTTGCAGCTCAGCTACTTGCTTTGTGACCTTAGACAAGTCACTTCTGTTGCTTGCTGTGGCTAGTAAAAGTGAGGATCAGCTTCAAAGAGTGAGGGGAAAAGAACTGAAGGGGCTTTTTTCACTTGCTTCTCTCTCTCTCTCCTCTCATTCTCTCTCTCTAGCTTTTGGGGAGGGGTAGCAAGGAGAGGGAGCCAGGAGAGGGAGGTGGGAAGAGACTTCTTTCACATGAGTCCTCAGAATTACAGTTCACAAACTATTCAGTAAACTGACCGGCCTCAACCTCCCCTTCAACGGCCTAATCTAAGGGGTGGATCTATGTGTTTTGTTGCTTGTCAGAAACAATCGCTGCCCGGCCCATTACATTTACAGCACGTCGCCCTTTAATTGGTGTAACACGCTGAGGCCTGAAAGGAGGAGAGGCCCACAAAAGCGCCTGTGAATGAGCCTTGACTCACACAAAAACACTCTGCAGAAGTTCAGAGCTGGCCACTAACAAGGAGGTAGGGAGTTAGTTTGAAAAGGGGGTGAAGTTCAGAAATGTGTCACCTTGAGGAGCCTCCCATCAAAGCAATGGTCGCATTGACAAGCTGCAAAGAAAAAAAGTTAAACCTTCAGGGCTGCGGACTTGCCTGCTGGATTTATTCTTTTTAAACTCGAGGAGGGGTGGGGGTAGCAGAGGGGAAAGTCTTTCTTTTTCTTCCCTACCCTTGTCTCTCTGCTCCCCTTATTTACTTCAGAGAGCCTTAAAGAAGTCGACGTAAAAAAAAAAAAAAAAAAATACCTCCCAGCCCCCTGCTAAGATACACTATTAAAAAAAATGAATGTATAAGAAGTCAGGCTGAATGCGGCTGCCTTAGGCCGCTGCAGCTGATTTCAGCCTCTGTGGGAACAGCCTCGTGTGTCTGCCCTCTTGTCCCCGGGCCCCCTTTTTCTAAGGCAGCTCCCGGCGGCCCAGGCCCGGGGCCCCGAGGCCCAGGAGGCGCACCCGGATTCGGTGAGGGCGGGGCGTGCGCTCAGGTTCCGCGGTGGCAGAGGGGGCTGTGCGAGCCACGCCAAGGTATTTGGGAGCAGGGATCTGCGCCAGCTCGCGCCGTCCTCCCCTGCGCGGGGGGTGTGAGTGGGGGGTGGGGGTGAAGGGGGTGTGTGAGTGGGGT
>PVKE010041704.1:0-14058 GCA_004027555.1 Craseonycteris thonglongyai | reverse complement strand
GAGAGAGAGAGAGAGAGAGAGAGAGAGAGAGAGAGAGAGAGAGAGAGAGAGAGGTGGGGGGGTGACCCAGAGTAGTATCCATAGTTGTACATCATTAGTTGTGATGTGGTTTCGTTCCACACAGATGGATGTAGGGCCACATGGGGTGGGAACTGAACTGGTGGCCTTTCACATGGGAGTCAAGAACCTTTGCCACTGAGCCATCTCAGTGGCTCCACAGTTCAGCATATGGGTTTGCACAAGAGCACGGGCCAGGATTCAATCCCCTGACCTTGCAGTTGCAAGGCAACCACTCAACCTGCTGAGCTATTCTGGCATCCCCAAGAGTATTAATTTCTTTTTGTTTTATTTGTTTGTTTGTTTGCTTGATTTACAGTGGTGCAGGAGAAGTTTATTGAGAGTAAAAGTAGAAAAAGTGCACTTTCAAGACACGGAAGTGGTCCTCAAGCAAGAAGAGGTTGCTCAAAATGGTGATTACAGGGGGTTGAGCAGTTTTTATTGCTTTTTTCTTGGAAAAAGGGAATGCCCTATTGGGTGTGGGGCCTTTTGATTGGGTTTTGATTGACAGAGGCAACATTACATCATTATTTTAAAGATTTATTTTTATTGTTTTTTGTTTTCTTTTTTTGACAGAGAGAGACAGAGAGAAGGGGGAAGGCCCAGAGCAGTCTCCATAGTTGACAGCATTAGTTTTCCATATAGTTTCACTCCACAGGTGGGCACGGGGCTGTGCAGGGCAGGAACTGGGCTGGGAGCCTCCCACATAGGCCCCAGCAAAAACTGAACTGGGGGCACACCCCAGTTCAGCATATGGGTTCATCTGGGCCAGATCCGGGATTCGATCCCTGGTCTCTGGGGCTGCAAAGTGAGCGCTTAACCCACTGAGCCATTCCAGCTACCCCTACATCACTTTTTAAACTGCATGTTCCTTCCCAGAATTCAGTCTGTTATGATATTAATGACCTTCTGGGCATATGTATAATATTACAATGATCCTATAATGAACTTTAGGTGAAATAAAGGTTGTAAGGACTCTTACTGTGCAGATGCTAGCAACTGGTACAAACCAGTGGGCATTTCTGTGCCCTCAAACTTCCTCTTATTTCCCCTATGGTTCTTTAATCTGAGGCAGGGTTCCTTTTCTTTTCTTTTCTTTTTTAAGATTTATTTTTATTGTTTTTGATGAGAGAGAGAGAGAGAGAGAGAGAGAGAGAGAGAGAGAGAGAGAGAGAGAGAGAGAGAGATACAGAGACAGACACAGAGACAAGGGGGAGGGCCCACAACAGTCTCCATATTTGCACATCATTGGTTTTTCACATAGTTTTATTCCACAGGTGGGCGAGGGGCTGCACAGGACAGGAACTGGGCCGGGGTCTCACCACAGTGAGAACCGAACTGTGGGCACTCCCCAGTTCAACATATGGGTCCACACGGACCAGGGCCGGAATTAGACTCTCTGTCCCCGGGGCTGCAAAGTGAGCGCTTAACCCACTGAGCCATCCCGGCTTCCCCTGAGGCAGGGTTTCTTGAGAGCACTGTGGTAACAATCCTGACAATGTGGGCTCTATGAGAGGGGTCCCGAGATCCCCCTATTCTAGCTGCCTACCTAGCCTTTCCCTTGAGAGACGTGACCCCCTTAAATTTCTTTGGGAAGTGGAGGGGTTGAAGGTCTCTTCTTCTGTACTTACTTCCTGCTGAGAGTGGTCATTGTCCCTGCCTATTGGGGAGTCACAGAGCTCTCACTCTAAGCTAAAAAGAGAAGGGTCTTGGGATCCATTCATCAGCTCTCTTTTAGTTCTTCAAATGAGGTGGATTGAAACAGTTGATGGGGTCTGAGCCATTTCTCAGTTCCTAAACCAGGAGAGGCAGTTGTGGTTAATTATAAATAAAAGCATCAGTTTGTAAAGCAGACTCCAGAACCATAGATATGGGAGAAAACTCATCCTAATTCCTCAGGGTCTATGACCCACCCTCTGGCTTAATTGGCTGTCCCTAGGACATTTTCTGCCCAGAAGCTAGGTTCAGGATGGTCTGGAAACGATAGTTAATACAATTACCAAGCAGAGGAGGGATTCCAGTTTCTAATTAATCAACTAATACAGTGGGCGGGGGACATTCCAGTCTAATTCCCATCTATTCTTGATTAGAAAGAATGGTTAAACTAGAAACTGAAAAAGACATTACAAAGGTTAGTGGGTTTTAAGAAGGGCTGTTTAAAGAGGGATCATTTTCTCCTATTATTTCCCCTTGCTGTTAGTTATAATGTCTCATATTTTTGAGACCAGTTTAAAGCAAAATTGTTTATCAGGCCATTGGAGAAAAATCTTAATTGTTGGTCTTCGCTTGACTTTTGGTGTCCGTCTTGCAAGAGATTTGCAAGCAGAAGCATATTGAATGCAACAGAAAAATATGATTTCTATAGTGATAAGAAAAAGAAAGGTGAGAAATGCTTCCCTTAAACCTGCAAGTTTGGGAAACCAGGAAGTGAGGAGAGATCACTTGTTTTTTGTTTTCTTTTTTTGACAGAGAGAGACAGAGAGAAGGGGGAAGGCCCAGAGCAGTCTCCATAGTTGACAGCATTAGTTTTCCATATAGTTTCACTCCACAGGTGGGCACGGGGCTGCGCAGGGCAGGAACTGGGCTGGGAGCCTCCCACATAGGCCCCAGCAAAAACTGAACTGGGGGCACACCAGGGCCAAAAAATTCTTCCCTCTGTTTAATATTGGACACTATGTCATGGATTAATTTAACTTTGCCATTAATCCCTGCAATATTAATGGTTTGTGAGGGGGGCTTTCCTGCATATGCAGGGAGAACAGAATAAGTTGCCCCTGTGTCTAAAAGAAAATTAATTTGCTTACTCATTACATCCAGAGTTACCTGGGGTTTCTCAGAAGTGATGAGGATATTTCTGGACAAGGGCTGTGATGACTGTCCCAGGCCTCTACATATGCTAGTTCCCCTTCATGTGTCAACAGAGTGGTGGCTGGCCACTTTCCTCTTGGGGAATGTGGACAGTCCATCCTCCAATGTCAGGGGTCTGTACCTGCTTCTTGGCATATCCAACAGGGGGTCAGGGCTTCTTGGTGCAGTCCTTGGCCCAATGTTCAGCTTCCTTGTATTTGAATCAAGCGCCACCTCTCACCTCCCTCTGATATTTAGATGTCATTTGGGTACCAAGGGTCTAGTCAATTGTGACAGCCATAATTCTGGCTTGTCATCTTTCCTTATCCTGTTATCTTTTCTCCTCTTTGAGATTCTGATTATTGTAAACTGTAAAGACTTTTGTATATTCCTAAAGGCTTCCTCTAACCAACTGTATAAGCTAGCTGGGTTTTTATCTCTCCCTCACGTTATTGTCTTGAGCTTTTCATAGTTTACAGGCTATGGCATTCCTTTTCTCGTGCCTCCAATAAAGGCTTCCAAATATTTGGCTCATTTGGCCCTATCCTCTGCAGCATTACAACCCCTGTTAGGATCAGAAAAAGTCACTACATCTGATCCAGGTGAATTGCCCTCTGGGTTCCTAGCATAGGCTTCTTCTGCCTCATGGCAGGCTGCTTCTAGGATATGTTCCTTTTTCAGTAGCAGTATGAAAAGGGGTCAGGGTGAACTGAACATCTCTCCATGAGAGTTCAAAGGCCAGAGTTAGGGTTTGAAACCTATCTGCAAACCTACTAGCATTCTCAGAATATTTTTCCAGTTTTTCTTTGCATTGCTGAATGTCTGACATTGAGAAGGGCACTTGTATTCTAATTGTGCCCACCTGGAGTGGAGCAATTTCTTGATGGTGGGACTAGGAAAGCTGGTAGAAGAGACTGGTGAGCAATGAGGAAATGGGAGAAGGAACTGGCAAAATGATGAATAGTGACAATTTTAGAGTTAGTGCAGGGTTTCAACATATAATATGCTATTTGTAAGCTCTATGACTTAGGAGAAAATTATTTAACTTTTAAGGCTCTCTATTTTTATCATTTATATAAATGGAGTAGCAATCAAATGATGTAAATTAAAGAGCCCTGCACACAGTAAGTGGCATCTAACGTCCTTTCTTTCTTGTAATGAAGCAAGGCAAACAGAAGAGTGGGAGAAACTGTCTTTTTATTGACATTTTTTTCCTTGGCCATCATGCCATGCTCTTTTTAATGTGGATTCTGAAGCCCACTTCTATTTTTTTCACATCCCAGATCGGTATGATTTAGTAGTCAATGGATTTTGCATTCACTGGGAACTCTAAATTTAATCTCCAATGGATGGAAAAATAAACTAAATTTGATTTTAGGAAAGTAATTGTATTCAGTTCCTTAGCATATAAAATTTATGAAATATCCATCAGTTTTCTGTCTGTATTTTGCATACCTCCCTCACCTTGTCTACCTTGTATCTTAGAGGAAAGGCAGAAATATAGAAACAGCTAATGTAGCCTAGTTTGTTTCAGCTATGCTGAACACTGAAGCTATGTATTCAAAATGGAATTATGGTGAAGGGCAAGCAAACCTTAATGTATTCAGCTGGGAACAGGGTTCAGCTTGGATAAAGAAACTTTATCCAAATTATGTCTTGCTAATATCATGAAAGCACCAAGACATAAGTACTCAGAGATTTAAAAATTGGTTTCTTCTAAGTGAAACATTACCCAACCAGTTCTGTGATATTCAATGTTTAAGTGGATAGAGATGCATTTTAGACCTTTTGTCAGACCTTTTATTTCTATCAATAAGTAAATTCTTTCACCAAATAGAACAACTCTAATAGTAGCAATACAAACAGGGTAATCAGAGCCAATCATTTCTAGTTACTTTAGGAAATTTCTTTGCAGCAGAGATTTTTGACCTTTTCCGAAGATCCTTGCATCTTAAGATCACCTACCCCTGCACCATGGGCTCATTTATCATTCTTGAAAGACTTCCTTATCCTTAGATTTATCTCAAGACTCCCAAGAATTAGTTGTTTGGGGCCAGTTTTATAGTGCCTACACTTCTTTTTAATTTTTGGTGTTGCTGTACATTTATTCAGAGGGACATGATGTTTGGCTTCTCACATCTCCTTCCCCTAGACAATCTCACCAGGTCTCCTGCCCTTGCCACCACTGAATAAAGCCATCCCTGCCTACTCCTAGGCCCATTCATGGCTTGTCTTTTTATCTGGCAGGGAAGAGTTTGTAAAAACTAGGAAGTTAGACCAGTGCATTAACCAGCTGGCCAACTCAACCAATTTAGCAGGGAAAAAATATTTATTGTGTGTCAGTAGACCAAATGGTTTATTTGCCTTTTGAAAAGATGGTATATATTTTTTAACCTCCTCATTCAGTCTATAGACTTTGTTAGATCATTTGTGTTTATATCTTCCAAGGTGCCCACCATAATTTTTTAATTGTATAATGTGTAGTATATGTATTTCTTGAATGACAGTAAGAGAAGGAAAAGGAATTGGTATTAATAGGACATTTTGCATTATTATTTTTATATATACTATTTACTTGATACTAGCAATTTTTTTCTTACATTTTATAGAGGAAGGCAATTTATCCAAGTCCAGGTAGTTAGTATATAACAGAGCAGATATAAGAACCCAAGGTTGTATGACACAAAGCCTTATTCTCTCTCTTACAACATGCTGCTTCATCATTGTGTCTTCAATGCTGTCTATAATTATGCAAGATTCTTTTTTCTGCAAGTTTTTAAATTCTTGAATCTTATATGGCTGTTACTGACAATGGGAGATGATGAAAATCCAAAGAAAATTGCTAAAAATGTAAAAAGTATATTTTAAAATTTGGATTGGCAAAAACAACAAATGGGTTGTATTTTAGTCACTCTTTTTACATTTTCTCTGTGAGCCCTCATTTATTTCATAATGAACTCTGTTGAATTTTGGAAATAGAGTTGAAAATATGGTAATGCAAATAGGATGTAAGGTATAATGATGCCTCTGAATGTAAGAATTTTAATGAACTAGACCAATTCTGATCATATTATTTTATATTGTCACATAAAATATTAGTATTTAAAATCTTATTATTCTTTTAGAAAAACCCAATAAAAGTAGGCATTATTTCTATTACAAGTGTTAGGGCTTTTGTTTGTTTGTTTTTTCCAGAATGCTGCTTATATACAAATGAAGCATACTCAGAAAGGTGCAAACATTCCAAAGTAGTTAAAATTGACATCACTGGATGAAAGAATTTAAATTGGAAATGTAAAATGGACACTAACCAATAATTTTTAAATGTTTTATAAAGTACAAAAGCAAGCCAGGGTCCAGAAAAGATATTAATATAACAACCAGCAGTTAAAAATATTGACTGAAATCTTAAGAAAAAAACTTAAATTCATAAAAATGTTGCAAAATGAGCAAAACATGGCAGAGAACAAACAACAAATTTACCATACTACACTGTCTGAAAACTAAACAGAAATGCATAAAATTCAAAAGAACAAAGCAACATGTGTTTTGGAAAAAAATTATAACATAAAAATATACTTAAAACTATAAACTAAATTCAGAGACTGTCCTATGTTGGTGCATAAATATACCACACACACACACACACACACACACACACACACACACACACACACACACAAATAAACACACAACGTCACTGAACATTTTAAATCCATTGGCTGTTTTAAGTACCTTGGATACATATTGTCCTTTCCATGAACACACTTCCTGTGTAAAATCTGCAGTTTTTAAAGATTTATTTTTATTTTTATTTATTTTTATTGTTTTTGATATATATATATAGAGAGAGAGAGATACAGAGTCAGAGGGAAGGCGGAGGGCCCAGAACAGTCTCCATAGTTGCACATCATTGGTTTTTCCACATAGTTTCATTCCACAGGTGGGCGGGGCTGCACGGGGCAGGAACTGGGCCGGGGCCCCGGTGAGAACTGAACTGGGGGCAGTCCCCAGTTCAGCATATGAGTCCACACTGGCTGGGACCAGGATTCGATCCTCAGTCCCCAGGGCTGCAAAGTGAGCACTCAACCCATTGAGCCATCCAGGCTTCCCCATCTGCAGTTTTTAATGGAGTGCTCCTTTTTAACTCCTCTGAAACTTAGTCTTCGAGGTAGACTCAGCTAAATTCTAGGGATTCTGTATTGTAAATCAGAATTACCCTGTCACAGTTCTGTCCCAAAAGTCTACTTTTTTTTTTCTTCTTTTTGTCTGCTTAAATCCCATTGCAAGATAATTGTGGCATTAGTTCTAATTATATTAGTTAGGAACTTCTGCCCTCCCTGACTGTTTTGTGCATGTTGAAACAGATAGATCTAATCTTAGAACCTTGTTTATGGTCAGAGGAAATTCCATGCCCATTTCAATCATAGAAGGCATTTTGGTGGTGATGTTTATTTGACTAACTCCAGGCATTTTGCCCCAATCTATTTTCTTTTTAAAGAGACTTTAAATCTTCCTCATTTTCTTGAATAAGCCCTTACTTGCAGACCAGGAATCACAGAGAGGGGAAAAAGTCATGGTGACTTTCATCTGATAACAATAAATAGTATTTGTAGACCAAGATTCCTTAGTATCATGAATCTTGTAACTTGCATTGCTAAAACTATTTTTTGAAGAGTTACAATTATTTTTACTGTTGAATATCATAGCATCAATGTTTTCAAAACAAAACTTAATTATTTAACTGTATGGATTAAAATAAAGGTAATTGAGGAATATGATGATGATATACACTTCTGACTCAAGTAATTTAGAGGTGTGAAATTTAGTAAATAATGTCAAAAATAGCTTGATTTTTTTCTCATTATTTTTATAATAATAATGGAGCCAGAAACTTTTATAAGAATTTTTATAAGGTTTTCTCCATCATTAATATCATCACATAAACCTTATTGGAACAGGTGTTGAGGAACAATATTAAATAATGTGAAGGGAGAAAAAAATAAAAATTCATCTTCCCTTCCTGAGAGAGAAATACATAAATATAGCCTAATCTGCCTGAGATGAAAAATGGAACTTATTGATGCTAAATGACTATTACATACTACTCTTTTGATTTAAGTAATTCATGAGTCAACATTATTCTCTTAATCAGGTTATTAAAATAAATAACAAAAGAGTGAATAATTAGGCCACTAATGTGTCAAACATAATGACAACCTAGTTACTCTGTGCCATAAAATAAACATTGCATTTTGAAGCAATCATTCCAGATATTACATAAGCTGGGTTATAGCAGCTCTTGGGCATTGAATTATCAGAATTTTAGAAAAAGTAGTTATTTATGTATTGTAGGTGTATTTTAAAAAATTATTATTGAGGTACAATTAACAAATGACATTATATTAGTTTCAGGCATATAACATAATGATTTGATATTTGTATGTTTACAAAATGATCCCCACAATAACTCTAATTAACATCTATAAACATACATAGTTACAAATTTATTTTCTTGTGATGAGAACTTTTAAGGTCTACTCTTTAGCAACTTTCAAATATTCAGTACAGTATTATTAACTGTAATTACCATGTTGTACATTATATTCTATGACATTTATTTTTTAACTGGAAGCTTATATTTTTTTATTGTTAAATTTTTTGGGTGACATTGGTTGATAACAATTACATTGTTTCCATGTGTACAATTCTACATTACATTGTCTATGCATTGCATTATGTGCTCACCACCCAGAATCAGCTCTCTTTCTTTTTTTTTAAAGTTTTTTTTTTTGGTTACTTAATTTTATTATTATTATTTTTTTACATTTTATGTGCCCTCCCCTCCACCCCCAGGAAACCACCAAACTGCTGACTGTGTCCGTGAGTTTTTGTGTTTTTTGTTACTTTCAGTTTTATATTCCACCTATAAGTGAGGTCATGTTTCTTTCTTCTTTTGGTCTGATTTATTTCGCTTAATAAGATGTTTTCAAGGTCCACCCATGTTATCACAAATTGAGACGCTTATACTTTTGACCCGCTTCACACATTTGGCCCACCCTCAAGCCTCTGTCTCTGGCAACCACTCATCTGTTCCTCATATCTAATTAGTGTCTGATAATTCTCTTTTTCCATCTAAGTTTTGTGATTCATTGTGTGCTGAGTAATTTTAGATTATATCTTGGACATATTCAATATTAAATTATAAGACTCCTCTTTAAATTCTATAGAAAATGTAGCATGTTTTATACTATAAAAATTGTGAAGTCCAGGTCATAAATTTCAATTTGCCTTCTGTAGGCTGTGGTTCACTTTTTAAAGCCTAGGTAGTATTCTCCAGATATATCCAGGTTGTGCCACATCCCATGTTTCATCAGTGACTTGGATGGTAGTTTACCACTTAGTTACTTTGACAAAGTGTTTGGTATGCTAATTATGATCAGATTCTTGTACAGCAAACTCTTGAGATGGGTCCTGTTGGTTAACTTTATGAGATTGCTTTCGTGAACCTCTTTCTCTCATCTCCTTAGCATTTTCTGGTGTCCTGGGTCTCCTCTTTTCAAAATTCCAGCCAAAATCTTGGAGCTCTAGTTGCCCCACTTTGCTGAACACTTTTGTGTTTGGACTAATTTCTGTGTCCAAGCAACAAAAAGACCGAGAAAGAATACATTGTTAACAGGGTGGCCCAACATTCTTGGAATGTCAACTCCTCTAATTGAGAAGGAAGGGCCCTGGGCCTCAGGGGTTTGGCTTCTGTAAGGGCCCCTTACTAGTCACTGCCACCACCACAGAGATATTAATTAGGGGGTGAGTGCACTGAAAGAGAGAGAGAGAGAGAATTAAAAGGGGGACTTTCATGTTCTCTATGAGAAGAGTTGCCCTTTTTGCTTTTCAAGCCAGAACTAGTGGGCTTCTGTTGGAGTTCTTTTTGTGGCACAGTGCTTACTTCAGTCTTATCTAGACTGGGTGATATTGGAGAAAAAATGTTAAAACTATTTTGAGTTCAATGACACTAAATATAGAGTTATTTGATTTGCTTGTACCATACGTTCTGTCAAATTGGTCATTCTTCCAGTGTCACTAAAAATGGTTCAGGAAACCTCCAAATGAGTCTTGGGTACAGCTGATCCATGATGTTTCATATCAATCTGTACTTATCCCTCTAAGATTAACTTTCTCCATTTTCCATAAAATAAGTTATTTGCTTAAGTTTTATTTTATTTGACTTTGGGTACAGAGTTCAATTCCAAAGTTCTGCACTACTGGAAAACAACTTAGAAACAGAAAGCAGTTATATAATCTCTCAAGAACCTGGAGAAGGTACAGGGCAAGGACTCAGATCTAGTTTCCAACTAATACAAAGGAAATATGTAATTTAGCAAGTAATTCTCAGTGAACTTATAGTAACATGACTCACAACAAGAAAATTGTTCTATAAAATATGCTGAATGGGAAATGATTCAGTGAAATTATTCAGAACAAGCAATTACTGAGTGGAGGTATTACCCACAGCAGACAATTACTCAGTGGAAATATTACAGGGAGCAAACAAATATTCAATCAAACATTTGACAAGGAGAGCAATTATTCAATAAACAATCATATAATTGTACCCAATGGAGCATGCTTGCCATAAGGCGTACAAATCATTTGTAGACACTCAGGATGATGTTCTGACTGTTGAAAATGTAGATAATTTATGGTTCTCATTTGTCATTGTTGAGATAATTTTATTTCAGTTTTACTGTCAAGTAAACAGCATTAAAAATGTGCACAACCATTCCGAAAATCAATTTTTCAAATAATCCTACTTCAGATATTTTGGTTGCTTCTTTCATATCATTCTCTTACTTATATTCTCTCTCTCTTTTTCCTATTTCCTCCTTCTCTGACTTCTTCTTGCTGTATCTTCATATGTTTATCTTACTTATATTTTAAAGGGTAAAGCAAAATATAAAATAGCCCATGTTTATTATTAAATCTTCTTTCTATAAATCACTTATGAATGTGTTTTCTAAGAAGAAAACATCAGCAGCTGCTTGTCACACATTGATGGGCTATAGGTATAATTTGCATTCTTATACCCAGTAAAATTGTAACTGTATGTTCACAAAGTTTATAGGCTAAAATGACAACATTAAATGGATCAATAAATACATATTTTAACCAGCAACACTGTTGATTGCTTAGTCTCTGTCAGTCATTGTGCAGTACCAGTAGAGACTCAATTGTAACCCAAAAATGTCAGTAAAGTATGGTAATTATTGAACGAGTTGTGCATAATGGGACACACGAGCAAATAAATGCATTTAAGATAAGCTACCTTAAGGTACTGGAAACTGAGCTAAGTGTGAAAGAATCACAAATATTTAGTCAGGTAAAGAAAGGTGAGAAAGGAGGCACAAGCTGATAAAACATTATTAAAGGCACAAACCAAGATTGGGAGATTGAGTATGGGGATTCCAAGCAGTTCAGTGTTGCAGGGTGTGACATGACATAGGGCCAGTGGTGGGAATGGAAGCTGGCAAAATAGACACATTGGAAAATCGATGCACGGGAATTTAATACTCCTTTACTTACATTTTTAAAAAGGCTCTTAGTGTATATGCATAGTTCTCTTTTGCTTCATTCACCAGTTTCTAAGTATTATCCAGGATTAAATATAGTTGATATTTCTCATCTACACATAGGATTGAAAAGTGAGTGTTCAGCAAGGAATGTACTTACTTCAACATAAGAAGAAAGGCAGTTCAAGAGTGGTGAATACCATTGAAAAAAGTGTGTGAAGAGTATTGAAACATAAGACAATAGGAGCATAAAGACGTGAAGAGAAAGAAAGGTGAGATGAAAATCAACTACAAGATACCACTCAGGGTGAACACAGGTGGCAGTATTCCAGAAATTCTGTGACATACCAGGTATTGTCACATTTTTTTTTTTTAGGATCCAACACAAATGGCTATCATCAAATATGTTTGATGATACAAAAAGTTTGAAGAGGGTTCTAGTGGTCATAGGCTGTTTTTGCTACCTAGTATCCATTTACCCTTCTCTTGGTAACTGCATTCCCAGAATTTTACTGAGAAATCAGCGCTCCTTCAGGCTCATCATGTGATCTGAGTGACATGTATTCCTACTCCCAGTTTCAGGGCCCTGTGACAATCAGGGTTTCTATTCATCTACAATTTAAATGACATCTTTCTTCACATAGAAAGCACATAATCCCATAGCTGACCACAAGGAGCTATTTTCACTCAAGGGCTCTGGTCTTGGATGAATTTAGTGCCTTCCTCTATAAAATGAAATAAAAAATTGTTAATATCAAATAAATAGTATATGTAAAAATACTAGTGCACAGTGTCCACAATAGGGTGACTAAGCTAAGAAGAAAATCTGCACAGGGCTGTCATGCCAAGTCAGAGCATGTGGGTGTGCAGTATAGTTCAATGCCCTGATTAAACTATTAAGCCATCTCTCTGTCCCTTGAGCTTTTCAGATTATGCTAGTCCATCTTTAATTTTTGTTACTGCTTAAGCCTAAATTGTATTTTCTGCCTTTGGAAACCAGAATGACTTGACACAAAGACTGAAAATTTGAATAAATTTTTCAGGTGGCTGCTACACATTTGTTTAGCCCCATTGTAAATTAACTAAACTAAGTAAATGAATAAACCAATCTATTTATTTATAATAGTAGTTCCTTATCTATGAATGGCTCTTTATATTTGCAAAACCTTTTCACATATATTATCTTGCTGAATCTTCAAAATAAATATTGAAGTAGACACTATTACACCTTTTATTTTTAAGGAATTAGAAGTGCTCAGGATTATACAAAGCATGAGTATATTGGGCCCAAACCCAAGCTTTCTGACTCCAAATTGAAGACGTTTGCAGATACTTTTACACCTTTAAATACTACCATGCAACTTTCAAGACTTACTTCATATTTTTTTTATATTTTGTAGCCTTGAAGAGATGAGCAATAAGGAGGGTGTTCTAACTGTAAAATTTAGAGATTAATGGAGTAGAATGATAGGAAGAAGAGGATTGCTTCAGAATGCTCCTTGTTTTATTTAAAAACCTCAAAAATTGACTTTTCAAAAATGATTGTATTTAATCTTAGATGAAAGATAGTTTACTAGAAGTCGGAAATTTTTTTTAGTAAATTTTATATTTATTTTGATTTCACATTGTTAAACTTTATCATAGCCCTTTGTGCTGTTACGGTTTTTAATAAAGGCCTTATTGTATAGGTCACCAATGTCATGATTTTAGGATAATTTATTTAAAATTTTTTTATTTGAGTCTCTTTAATTGTCTTATTTTATACAGAAAGAAAACACAAGACAAAAATTAAAAATAAAATACAACATTTTATTATAATTGCTAAAGAAGTATACAGTGTTCCCTCGCCACTTCGCGTTTCATGATTTGCGGCTTCAGTGCTTCGCAGGTTTTTCCAAAACATTCATCAAAAAAAAAAAAAAAAAAAATACAACCATGTCGGCAGCCACATGGCGGAAAGGAGCGTTGTTTCATGTTGATGCGCACGAGAGAAGGATCCCTGCATGTCAAACAAAGAGATGAGTTGACTCAGAGTACATCCCACGGGCTCTCATAAAGGCGCGTGATTGGTTTCCGGTGCGACATCGACCAATGAGAGGACGAGTGGATTTATCCCTGTGAGTTGATTGTCTGCGCATCATCGCAGCCTCACCTGGCATCTTCTCTTGTTGTATCTCGCCAGTCTTGTCCATGATGTTGACTGTCTCGCATACTGTATTTTAGTGTTGTGTTGGCGATAACTTGTTTTGTTTAAGCGATAACTTTTTTTATTAATTAAGCCCTTATAATGCTGCCTAAGCGCTGTGCCCCTGCGAAAGCTTCCTCCGGGGCGCCCAAGAGGAAGAAGATGATGATCATCAGCGAAAAAGTGAAACTTTTAGATATGACCAAAGAGGGCAGAAGTTATGCATCTGTGGCACGCCATTACGGGGTGAATGAATCTACAGTGCGGTACATCAAGAAAGAGGAAGCAAACATCCGCAAAACTGCTTCAATAACCTTCAATAAAGAAGCGAAACGTGTGGTAACTCCGCGTAATAACAGAATTGTGAAAATGGAAGCTGCACTGGCATTGTGGATTGCTGAT
>PVKE010041703.1:0-14052 GCA_004027555.1 Craseonycteris thonglongyai | reverse complement strand
CCTAACCAGGCAAAACCCCAAAACCCCTCTAGCATAGGAAAGCCAACTGTTTTGTGTTGTTGGAGGTAAGAGTTCTGTTCTTCTTCATTCCTCTTGGTCTCTGTGACTCACGTACAGTGTCCTCCATATCACGGAAAATCTATATTAATATATGAAGAAGCAGGGTCCTCGGCCCATATCAGAGTTGTGCCTGCGGCCTCTACTCTTAAAGTGTAACGCAGGCCTAATCCATGCCTTTTAGCCTGAGGAGATCATGAGCTGGGATATTCCAGAGGGAATAACACAATCCCAGTCCTCCAGTGTCTGCCAGGGTTGCAAGGTTTTTTTTTTTCCAAACTTGGTGACCATGTACCAGGCCACTGATCCTCAAAGACTTGCTTAAGATCCCAATTCAGCTGTCCCTAAATTGACAAGTGGTCTACAAAGTGGCCTGGCTTTAGAACTCTGACCCATGGGGTGACTGAACAACTTGACCCTTGCTCAGGGATTGTGAATGAAGACCCATTGGGAGGGACTCAAAAGCTGTGCAAGATGCCAGAAATACATATAAAAGCACAGAGTGAGTCTTGGGTTCCATGAGTCCTGGTTACATGGCTGTGGAATTGTTTTTCTTAAAAGATATTTTTTTACCTTTCTGTATGTTTTAATGATCTATTGTTGCATATCAATCTATCTTAAAATTTAGTGGTCTACAGAGACGTGATTTCTCAGGATTCTACTGGTCAGGTATTCAGGCAGGGCTCAGAGACTCTATTTCACATACGGTCCCCTGAACTCAACTCTTTCTGCATTTGTCTGTCTACTGGACAGACAAACGACTGGACCATAAGGTCCAAACAGGCTTTGCTCATGTGTCTGGCTCCTGGGTGCTCCTTCTCTCTCCATGTGGCCAACTTGGCCTTTTCACCACTTGCTGGTTTGGGATTAGTCAAATTTCTTGCAAGGAAGCTGGCTTCTAAGAAGGAGATTGAAGAAGGCCTAAAGACTAAAGACTGGGCTTGGACCAGGCACAGCATCACTTCTGTGACATTTTGTTGCTCACAAGCAAGGTACAAGGCCAGCCAAAATAAAGTGAAAGAAAAAGGTCCTGCCTCCAGACATGGGTGGTGACTATGCTCACAGAGAGAAGACAATTGGTGGTGGCCTTCCATTTGTCAGCAGAGACTGACCACCTGCTATGGGATGAATGTTTGTGTTCCCCTCCCCACAAATGTTTATGTAAAAGCCCTGAATGCCAGTGTGGTAGTACAGTATTTGGAAACAGGCCTTTGGAAGCTAGTTAGGGTTAGATTAAATTATGAGAGTGAGGTCCTCATGATGGGATTAGTGCGTTTATAAAAAGAGAAAGACCTCTCTCTTTGCCATGTGAGGTTACATCAAGAAAGAAGCTGTCTGCAAATTAAAAAGGGAATTCACCAGATTCTAAATTTGTTAGCACCTTGGTCTTGAACTTCCAGCCTTCAGAACTAAGAGAAATAAATGTTTGTTGTTTAAGCCATCCAGTCTCTAGTATTTTGTTATAGCAGCCCAAACAGACTAAGACACTAGCATACTGTGCATTTTTGCAATAATAAACCTCACCACCTAAGGTATCCTCTGGGCACATACCTTGCAAACTTGCACAGCCTATACAACCCATCACCTTTCTTAGCTGGTAATCCTTCCTTATGATGAACCCCTTTTTATACACGGAAGGAGTTGGGGAAGTGGGCAACATTCATGAACATTACTGGCCACAGGGGGATGCATGTGTACCAAGATTTACAAAATGACATGAACTAGCTTTTGAATCAAGAAAGCCTAAATTTAGGTAAGGAATGCACAAAAGATGAAGGTATTTTGCTGATAAATTAAATAGGAAAACTGGTGAGAAGTTTCCAACAGAAAGTTAGGAAGATAGATCACTATGTTTATCTTACATATTTTAGGGAAAGCTCTTTTTGAATCACTGTCAAGAGATCAAATTATTAATTTATTAAAGCACATTTTTACTGTTACTTTTTAATTAAAGTTATTGGCGTCATATTGGTTAATAAAATTATATAGGTTTCAAATGTATAATTCTATAATGCACCATCTATATATTGCATTGTGTGCTCACCACCCAATGTCAAATCCCCTTCCACCACCATTATATTTGACCCACTTTACCTTCTTCTACCTCTCCACCCTCTCCCCTTCCCTTGGACAATCAATAAACCGTTGTCTGTGTCTGAGATCAAATTTGTTAACAGACTGGGGCACTAGGACGCATTTTGTTTGTGGCTGCAAGTACCAGTGTCATAGTTTCAATTAGGCACTTACTCCTTCTTGCATGCAAGCAAAGGCATGGAGGGCTCTTGGTGGCTGGGCCCTTTTCTTGGTAATGGAGGCGCAAAATGAGTAACACAGGACGGAGAAGAAAGTCTATTCTTGTAGAGATTCAGAGGGAGGGCCCTTTTCTTCTATGCTGTGGACCTGGCTTGATGGATGAAAATGTCACATGTTTTCTCTTCATGCTCCTTCCCTCCTGCTTCCTGCAACCTCCTAGACTCAGCCACCCACAGCACATAGAGGACCCTGTGCCACCCCCAGGGAGACAGGAAAACAACTCTAGTGACCCTCTCCCAGCTCCTTCCCCGTTCACTTGTCACCAGCTCCTTCCAGCCTTAATGTATGGAGCTGCTCAGCAGGTTAAGTTATTCTGCTTTCTGGGAGGGTGAGAGCTTTGGTGTATTTTGTTTGTGTTTGGAAGAGCCGCTCCCGTATGGTGGCCATATGTAGCCACCCTGGCTTCTCACAAACCTCTATAATGACAAGGCAGGGCTCGTAGGATCATTTTGGTTTTCCGTAGATGAGCTCATTTGAATTTGATATATGTTTTATTCATCATGTTAAGAAGATGGGACCCTCAAGTCAGTTAATCTGTTACACTTTCCTGCCATTCATACACCCCGGCAGAGTCTTCTCTGCTCCTGAATCTTTCAACACCTTGCTCTATCCCTGAGGCCCTCATTTGGGGATAGGACTTGGTTCCCTCCACCCCTTCTATCAATCATTTTTGCTCCTTATGCAAACACAGACAGTTTTGTCATTACTCTAAAATTCGGTGCTTTCAAGGAGGCTGGTAACTAGTCTATCTTGTTCTTTTCTGTAGCTGTTTTTACTTGTAGCAGCAATAACAGGATGTGACCACTATTTTTCGGTCCAGGAATACAGTTCTCTCCCTGATATAAACAAGTCACCTTTTGGCCTTGTCGTGTACTCACTGGGGAGCATGATTTTTATGCTTTTATTGCCTTGTAAAATAGCTTGCCTGTCACATCAGTGCTTAATTGGAAATACAAATTAATAAATAATTTAAAATAGGAATATTCTGTCTATAGAGGGAGGGGAAGAAAACACGGCCCAGATGAGGCCCCTCTGGTGTCACTCAAGGGTCCTAGAACACTAGTGCTTTCAATAACATTTGGTACCGAGGATGTCTGAAGTTGTTCCTGCCTGTAATTCTTCAATAACAATGAATCAAATGGTTTTGTTTTTCCATAAGCAGGTTGAAAATTTCAAATTTATTCAACAGACAAGATCTTAACATCTCAGTACCTCCATTGTCTTGTTTCTAAAATGGTTGATGATAATAGTTCCAACATCACAGGGATGCTGAAATGGCTTAAATAAGAGCATCCACATAAAATGCTTATTATAAGGCATGGCAGAGTACAGAGAGAATAAATGTCAAGAATAGAGAATGTCCAGGACTTTTTCACAAACTTAGACTATTTGAAAGAAGTGGAACCAATGCCCTTCTTTGAAAGGATGAGTTGGGCCATTTAGAAGGCTGAGCTGTGGCAAAAGGCAGAGAGAGATGTGGGTGGCACGTGATGCTCCTTGCACTATCTCCCTGTGGTGCTTAATTTATGTGTTAACTTGGCTAGGCTGGGGCCGGGGAGGTGGGGGGGGGTGGTGGTGGTGGTGGTGCGGGGGAGTTGTTTGTTGAAACATTAGTTGCGATGTTGCTGTGAAGGCATTTTTCAGATGTGATTAACTTTTGCCATCAGTTGTCTTTAAGTAAAGCAGGTTGTCCCCTTAATCTGAGCCTCATCCAATCAGTTGAAGGCCTTAGGAGCCAACAGTGAGGTTTCTGGGAGAAGAAGGGATTTTGCCTCAGAACTGCAGCTTAGAAATCCTGCTGGGATTTCCAGCCTGCTGGCCTACCCTGCCAATTAGTGTATTGCCAGCTCTCGTAATCACATCAGACATTTCTTTAAAATCACTCTCTCTGTATATATATCCTATCGGTTCTATTTTTCTGGGAAAATGCTGAGTAATACACTATACACTTGTTCTATTTGAATTTATTTTTAGGTATATCCATGTATTATTTTAATAAAAAAAGATATTGGATTTCAGGATACAAACGGACATGAAGCAAACCCTTGAATGCTTCTTCCTTCCCTCCCTGAGCTGTGTGGTCATGGAGACTGCCCACCACAAACATAATTCGGGAATCCCTGCAGACTTAAGTATGTGGTGTGTCACCTTGTGGCTTCCGGCTGTGCATGTACTAACTGGACTCTGATTCCTACAGTTACATTGGCTCCCAAGTAATATCAGTTGTCAAAAATGTAAAATGCTGTTTAGTGATAATCTGGGACCTATCATATATCATCAGGAAATCATTAAGTTTCTGTAGTGAAATATGTGATATTGTCTACACAAGCACTTAATCTTTTTGAAGTATGGGAGGTGGTTTTGGGGTATGCCAAGAGGCTATTTATATCTGAGTAATGGAGGGAGGGGAAATCTAAGCATTTAACTGTGTAATTCTAACTTTTCTCAACCTCATTCCTTCTTGAAAATCAGAAAGATGGAAGTAAATCATCTTTTAAGTTCGTTTTTACGTTCCATGGAATGAGAAGTCCCCAGGGACACTATTGCGTGGTCCAGCTGTTGACACATGCCCTGTGTAGCCAAGAACAACTCCTTTTCCTGTGAGTTTTGACTCACTGACCGGCTGTGCTGGGAATGGGAGGGGGTTCCAGCCCTGGTCAGTATGTCTGCTTGGGCTGAGTAGCAGCCGATGAGGTAGTTTGGCTAGAAACGGGCAGTCAGTCGGAGAGGAGGTGGGAAACCAGAAACAGCCCTGAGGCTGGGGACTCGGGAGAACACCAAGAGGTGGGGCCTAGCAAGGCAGAGATGAGGAGGAGAACTGCACGCGAGAGGAACACAGATTTGTAAACATCAGATGTCAATGTTACGCACAATTTATGGCTGGACCTTTATCTGCTGCAAACTGCTGACTGATCGCATTATCCTGGAATCCTGTGGCAAAGCATTTATTCCTATGGAGTGACTGTTTTGTGCTAGACACTGTGTATGCGCTATTTTACTTCATCTTTGCAACAAACCTAGGATGTTGGTATGGTTTTTCTAATTTCTACAAGTGTTAATACTGAGACTCAGATGATTAAAATAGCTTTTCTAGGAACAGAAGATTAAAGTGGTAAGTGGTGGAGCTAAGATTCTGAGGGTGATCTTTCTGACTCCAAAATCCATAGACAATCAATTATGTACCTGTATTTTGAATAATTGAATAAAGAATGAATAAATGAACTCATTTTGAATGCCTCGTTTGATAGTAAGCAGAAATAAATTATGCCATCTGTTGCATAACAAATTCAGAAATAATTTCTAGAACTGTACTTATGCAGATTGGGAGGAGCCTTTATCCCCGTTGAGACTTTGGTATTGCAGGCTCTCTGAGGGCCAGAAGGACACAGCCAAATTTGGCCTTTTCAGTCTGAGAATTCGGCCAAGCAGGGCTTGAGGAGCTGATAAAGGGTGGGCAGAGGGTGGTTTCAAACCTCAGGTAGCCGCCCATACATCAATGCACACTATTCGAAATTATTTCTTTCCATCCTGGAAATTTGGGTAGCAAAAATCCCTCTTTAGCACTGAGTTGACATACTGGGTAGATGAGATAAGTCACATCAGCTTGTTCATTGGTTTTATCTCATGGTTAGGCATGCCTACTTGCTGTATGAATAGTTATTGAAGAAAGAATTCGTGACCACGGGTCTGACTCAGGAGTAGAAGATGCAGACAGAGGCCTAGGGGAGTCTCTCATCTGGGCCACTTGGAATAAGGCTAGTACCCCTACAGACACACACGTGTGCCCCTCACCCCACACTCCCTCACATGTGCACACACACACAAATACACACACACACACACACACACACTTTTCTACTGAGGAAGCCTTTCTCTGAGAAACAGAGGTGAGACACTGTCTACAGAGAGTTGTTGCTAAGTTATACGTTTTACCCAAAACAACAGAGAACTGTGAGGAGTGAGTTGGGCACAACCCATTTCAGCCCTTATGTAAGCAAGGGTTGTCTTACTAAACTGTCTTACGGAATCACACAGCTAGAAGTCACTGATGACTAACTAGCTTGAATGTTGTGGGTAAATCAAGAGAGCTGCTAGCCAGGCAAGTGGCACAGATGGCATAAGGCTGGATCCAGGGCTGGTTGTAGGCGCTGAGCAAGGTCAAACCACAATGTGGTCAGATCCTTGTGGTTTTTCACATAGGAAATGTGTGCAAGCAACACTTTGGCTATTGTGGGGGATGAGACATGATAAATTGGTTAACTCTTTTTAAAAATTGAACTTACCACCGATTAGAAGCTTAAAATCATTAATGATCCCAATTTTGAAGACTTTCAATAAAAATAATTTAGGCTTTTAAAAAAAGTTATAGAAGTAAACTTTCTAAATGGAATATGGTTCAGATAAAATGTAGAAAGGGCAACTGCATACCACCCACTTCTCTCTTTATCTGCTCGGTTGGTCTGTAGTATGATGTGATCGAAGGAAGCCTGGGAAAGGTGACTTGGGCCCTGAAATTTCAAACACTCTTGCTGTGTGATCTCAGGCAAGTTGCTTCAGTTCTCTGAGCCTCAATGTCCTCATCTATAAAATCAAGAGACTGGATTTGGTGAACTTCCTGTTTCTTGTCAGTTCTGTAATGTAGTGATTGTTCCATATCTTGTTTGTTTGCTTTTCCTTTGATCCATTTCAACCATGAAAGAGAAAGAAAAAGGCAGAGAGAAAGAATAACAACAAGAAGAGACAAGTATTTAAAAAGCATCAAGGGAAGCTGGGATGGTTCAGTGGGTTGAGCGCTCACTTTGCAGCCTTGAGCCTGAGGATTGAATCCTGGTCCCGGCCCTTGCGGACCCATGTGCTGAGCTGGGGTGTGCCCCCAGTTCAGTTCTTGCCGGGGCCTATGCGGGAGGCTCCTGGCCTAGTTCCTGCCCTGCACAACCCCGCGTCCACCTGTGGAGTGAAACTATATGGAAAACAAATGCTGTCAACTATAGAGACTGCTCTGGGCCCTCCCCATTCTCTCTGTCTCTCTCTGTCTGTCTTTCTGTCAAAAAAAGAGTAAAAGAATAAAATCTTAAAAAAAAAAAAAAGAAGCATCGACCAAGTACTATACACCGTAGACTTGGTATTTCATGGAAGCCTAATAATAAATGTAAGAACCAACATAGCACTATTATTACCATTTTACAGGTGTGAATTCAGAGGTTAAAATGTGTTCAAGGTTATACAAGTACGATTAGCGTGTGGTCAGGCTGATGATTCAAACCTGAGTCTGAGTGACTTGGGAATGGGTGTTTTCCTGTGTGCATCTTCCCACTACATTGTGCCATGTCCCAGGATGGGTAGAAGAAGAAGGCAATAAAGTGAGATCGGGGGCAAGTTGAGAAGAGATGTGAGCTGCTGAAAGATCAGAGGAGAGGCACGTGACGTAGTTGAATTGCAGGATCGATGCCTGGACATGACAGTCTTCATCTGTTCCCAACGACTGCCCCAGGGGCTGCAGCACATTACCTACGAGGTCTTCCCATGGTGATTCTTAGGGACAGGTCAGCACTCAGGGACCAGTAGGATTCACAGAGAGACTGTGGAGCTTCCTAATGCCCTCTTAGTACCTCTGACATCCTCATTGGAGATGCTTTAGAGACAAAGCAAGGGAGACAGGCCCAGGGAAGTGGAGAAAGAGCAAAGACACACATTTACTTTACTACTCTCTGTAATAGGCCTCTAAAATTAAAATGTAGAAACTATTGTAAGAAGGCAAATTTTGATGTTATAAGGTTTTAAATCATGCAACTAATCATATGCAGATTACATTTCTATCACCTCATCCTGTGATCATTTGTGTGCTCGGATTTCTTCAGTTTGAATAGGTTAGCCCCCTGGCTGGGGCATTTCTAACAGGGCTGTAGGATTACTGCAGGGAGTGACACCAGTGAGTCAGGACTTGGCACTTGTCCCTCTGAGTCACTAAGGAGCTGATTGCCCAGTAGGTTAGGAGACAATGTTACAGGTGGAGTGTTTTAAATACACAGTGAACCTGACCACAAATTCCCCAGGCACCTTCTCTTCAAGCAAGTTTAATGCCAAAGGGTATCCTCTGTGCCAATTTGGGTCATTATACCTTTAATTATCTCTCAATTATCCCTATGGTTTCAACAAGCTATACCATCACCCACTTCCTGTTTTTAACTGAAAAGCACAGGTGTGCAGTGCATTCCTGCCACTAGGAAACATATCTCTGGCACTTTCCAAAGGTTGCCCTACCCCTTCTCCATTCCAGCCTGAAATTACCTTGACCTTTATACCTGATGGTGCTCACTTGACTCCTCAAAAAATAGGCTGACCGGACTTACTATTTGATTAGGAAGGTACAGTACTGTCCCATTTTAAATGGTACCTATGGGCAGCCTAGTGTCACCGGGCTAAATTTAAGGTGTCAGCAGGCTGCCCATAGTACCGTTTGAAATGGGACAGTACCATTGTTTTCTATCCCGTTTAAAATGGGACATCCGGTCAGTCCATTCAAAAAAGGCCAATGTCTGGGCTTGATCTCCTTCAGGGACCCATATTTGCCTTTTGTGGGTACCTGAAGGGTGGAGGGCTGCATCTCTGATCAAATGTGCCTCCCCTGCTGGGATCCAGGGTTGAGCCAAGGCATTCCCAGGAGAGACTCGTAAGGCGGAAATGGATCATGGCTCTCCAAATCCCTCTCAATGCTTGAGGTCAGGCCTTCCTGTTCCTCACGTGTCCCTGAAATGCAGTGCCCTCAGAAGAGGGGAGACCTGCTGTCTGTTCATAGGACTAGTTGAGACACATCTGAGGAGCGTGGGGGAGGTGAGTGGTTGAGGGCCAGGCAAGGAGATAAAAAGGAGAGAAAAACTCCAAGAGACACTTCACCATGTCATTTATTGTGTCGGAGACCAGACACCCTGCTACGTGGGATGTTAGGAATATGTCAGCCTAGGGGCCCCTTGGGGAAGTTTGTAGTCACATGGATGAGCCTTTGAACCAACTCTCCCAACTCTGTGGCTGCTAGGCCTTCAGTTAGTATTGACCAGGGTCTCTGAACCTCAGCACTGTTGACTTTCTGGGCTAGAGACTCCTTTGTGGTGGGCGCTGTCTTAGAGGTTACAAGATGTTTAGCAGCATCCTGACCTTCACCCACGAGATGCCATGAGGATGCGCCCTCTCACTGTGACAACCAAAAGTGTCTCCAGATGTTGTCAAATGTCCCCTGGGGGCAAAATGACCCCCATTGAGAACCACTGCTCTAGACCTATTTCTTGCTCTCAGGCCATGTGGGTGGACTTTTATTCTGTAAAGATTTGACCAAAATGACTATGACCACCCAAACCGCTTATCACGTATGAGGGAGAAATGAACTCTGCTCAGACAGAAGCTGGAGCAGTCCCCGGCACTGGCAGAATCTCACGGGAGACTTGTGGGGCTTCCTGTAGCAGCCTCTCTTCTGTCATGGCAGAAGGACTGTCGTGGATCTGCCAGGAAAGACTCTCGGAGGTGATCAGCTGAGCTAATGTCAGGACATTGATGACGCTCAGAGGGTGACCACCAATCCTGGTTTGCAGGGACTTTCCTCATGGCATCACTGTCAGTGCTGTGTTCTGGAAAGCCCCGGAGTATAGGGAAAACTTAGGCAGTTGGTTGCCTGGTTGTTTCTTTGTTAGGTTGTTGGTCACAATAGCTTTGAAAGGTTGGTGGTTGTGTTGAGTTTACGACCCAGATGTTCCTCCAATTGCCAGCAAGAGAGGAGAGGTCTTGGGGCCAGGTTTTTGCTGGACATTAGGGAGCAGGGACACCCCAGGTTTGTTCTTCAATTACTTCTCTCTTTTGGGAAATCAGGCAGATGTTAAGAGGTGAGCTTCCTGAAAAAGAGGGTGGGTCCAGGACCTGCTTTCCAGTTCTTGCTGAAACTAGTGTCTGCCTGTGCCCAGACCCAGGGTGGCTTCTGTGGGCACATAGGTCTGTGCCCTGAGCCAGTGGCAGAAGGGGTGGTAAGTGCCAACTGAGTGTGTGTGTTCCTGTGAGGTCAGCACTGGGCACATGCCTTGCCAGCTGCCACAGGTGAGGATGCCAGTCTTTGTCCTCATGAGTCTTGGTGAAGCTATGGATACAGAGGTCCTCGGGGCTTCTGAACTGCTGCGAGCACTTCAGGTCTGGTAACCTGCCTGCTGTGTACAACCTAGAACGTCACCTCTAGAGCATATTTGCCTTTTATAGCTTCCCTCCTCTGTGGTTGTTGTTGGTCTTAAATATAAGCTTTTGTAGGTTCCTTAAATTTTAAAGAAAAAAAGTGTCCTCTTTATTGAAGGAGAAACAATTGATTATTTTTTCCTCCCTAAATTATGTCGATGGAGATATGTCTGCTCTTGGTTAGCCTCATGTCTACCAAGATGTCATTACTTATAGAAGAGCCTGGGGTTTTCAAGAATAGTAACATGGTAATTTGTCTTTCAAATACTGTTTTACTTATAGCAGCAATAACAGGAAATGTGTACTATTTTTCAGTGTTATAATCTGATTCGCCCTTTGATATTAACAGCTTTATCTTATTTCATTGTTTATATCACATTCCTATTCCTCTGGAAAGAACAATATTTTTTCCCCCGAAAAGAAATATATTCTTGTCTAAGAATGGCTTAAATAAGTAACAGATGGTTCTATTTGTGTGTGTTCCCTACCCTACTCATTTTCAGTATTCGATCAGATATTAAAATAAGTATTTTTTTGAAACATTGCATATGCCTGAACTTATAGGTTTGTTTCCAATTTGGATTCTTTAATTTATGGGATGATGTTGTTGCTTGAATGGTTCTATAATATAGGCAATTGAATAAATTTATTTGAACTTGTCAAATGGAATGTGCTTGAACAAATCTCTTTTCTGGTTCATAGTAACTGAGGATCGTCATGGGAAAGACAGATTAGAACATTAAGAATGCCATGTCTTCTTGGCCATAAAGCTGAGCTCACTATACCCTAGGCACTCACCATATGACTTATAACTTGGTTCTGATGTCAAGATTGGTTCTGGATCTTTCTTGTCAACATAAAGTTTCATTCCTCAGCTTGGTTCAGGGGAAGACATAAAGTTAGAAGCCAGAATATTTCCATTGTTGCTTTGATAGCTCGATGAGTTAAGGCAAATCACAGGTCCACCTCAAGACTGTTTTCTGCCCATAGAACAGGGATAACTTACCCACTGCAAGGGTTGTTATACAGTAACATGAGGTAATAGTTATGAAGATATTTTTAAAAGTCAAAAGCACTTTAAGCTTAAGGTACATTTTTACACAGTAAAATCAAGCTATCAACTATATATATTGTATAATGATAGATTCTATATAACTATAACACTGGTTGATAGGTTAGCCTTGTTTCCAAATGACTTTTTTAAAAAAACATGTTTTCTTTGCAATGAGACCTTCAAGGGAAGAAACACACATAAGCCTAAGGTTTACTGCAAACTTCTATAAACTGTCACCCTGCAGCAGAGTAGGGGATAATCGATCTATACATTTGGACCCCACAAACTTTGAGCTTTGTAGGTGCTTAAATATATGTTGAACAAAAATATAAATGTCACTGTGGATAAGTTATTCACACTTATTTCAAAAAAAATTTTGAATTTTGAAAGTGATACAATTGTGTATCCTCTGTTTATGCATATTTGTCACCAATCGACATTGTCTTTTTCTCCACTAGATGATAGAAAGTTGAGGTCATGATCCCTCACACTGCTACGGTACCTTCTCTTTATCTGCTTATTTTTGTGGTCAGAATGTAATATTTGTGTTATGTCATTACAAATATTATACATGATTACTAGAGAAAATCTGAAAAATTAAGATATGAAAAAAAATAAATAAGTAAAATAGCCACCCAACAGAGCTCCAACATATATTGGTAGTGTATTAAAAAAAGCAAGTCATATAATGATATCTATATGTAATAACAATTGCATAAAAAACTATATGTATATCTAGATATGTATGATATATATGCATCCATATATGTATATGAATAAATAAGGCTAGAAAGGTTACATTTACATGCACAGATTCTGTCTGAAGAAGAAGCAGACAGGAGAAATTCAGAGAGAGAAATCCTTGTGGGCAGGCATGTTTGAAAATCGTATGGAGGAGGTTAGATTTGAGCTGAGCCTTGAAGCATGAGTCCAATTCGGGTAAAGAAACACGATTCGGAAACATATTACTGGTGAGGAGCAGCATATGAATAAAGGTGTATGGCGAGGCCTCAGTGTGGCGGATTCAGGATGTATGAACAATCTGGTAGAGAGGTGAGAGAGACACTCAGAAGGCTGAACTGGGTGGACTGGGGAGGACTGTGAATGCCCCTTTAAGGCAGTAAAAGCTTTAAGCAGGTGAGTGAAATGAGACATGAAGATTTCTTAAATACCAGTCGGGTGGTGTGTGATTAGAATGAATTGGAGGAGGAAGAGACAAGAGATAGTGAGATGAATAAGGAAACAACCATGACATTCCAGGTATAAAATGACATTGTTGGGAGAGGATAATGTCTCTGGAAATGGATGGAATGGGCAAAGATAGAAGACGTTCTTTAGAAGTCATAGGACTTGGTGCCTGATAAGATATTGGCACACGAGAGAAGAGAGAATCTAAGGTAAGAGTTACAAAGTTTAAATGACAGCATGGAATGATGATATTATTGATAGAAGTAGGGAAGACAGATACTGTGTTGTATATAAAAATACTTTCTTTTTTTACTGAAAAAGATCTAAATGTTAGAAGTTGGTATGTGGCTTACGTTGTCAAGATTTTAGACTGCTGGTTCTTGGAAGTGTGACATAAAATGCTCTAATGTGATAGGTTGCTGCCAATTAGGTTTATTGATTTGATATTGTTAAGAGATGACACCTCATAAAATAGGCAGGCTAGTGAAAAAGATACCCCACTGGCAGGTCTGAATACAACTGTATGATTTTCTAGCACCGAAATACACAAAAAAGCTAGCAGTGTTGTTGCTGGTACAAATTATTTCAAAAGCAACCTTTCCTTTTTCCAAGCCCATTGGATAGGAACTATGTGTCCACCTGCCCTCCCTACCTCTGCCTTGTGTTTTTATAATGCATGTGGCAGTTCTCGATGGCAGATGCAGAGACCAGAGGACCCCTTCCATTCTTTTGTCAATGGGCTTTCACAGGTACGCAATAAGATCTTGATTTATTTTTGACTCAGGAAAAGTGGGTAATAACTAAAGGCTGTGATTTGAGGGCTTAGGACAAAAGGGCAACACCAGGGAGAAAGAACCAGGGATGACCAAGAGAAGAGCTCTGGAAATGTATTCATTGGCTTCCTGGTGTGCTCATGACTTTTATTGCCCATGGCCTGATATAGTCTTCAGACTAACACAGCTGTCCTTTCATGGCAGGAGTGGTGTTTGAGAATCTGGTAGAAGTTTGTGGTTTTTCATGATATTTATGTTGTTTGCAGTCTCATATTTTTCTATTATTCAGCTGGGATTGTGTTACAAAATACTTTTCACTGATTAAATTGATATATACTATGAAAAAGACACAAATTTAATATATTTAACTATCAAGTGTAGCTGTAAAATATCTTGATAAAGCCATATGTTAGCACAATTATAATCACAATAAGAACTACTATATTTTTTATGGTAAGA
>PVKE010041702.1:0-14051 GCA_004027555.1 Craseonycteris thonglongyai | reverse complement strand
ATGTTCATGGGTATACTAGAATGCAAAGAAATATGACAATTTAAAGAATAAATATTGAATTAAATATTTTCCTAGAAAATTCAAAAACTCATGAACTGCGGCAATTATTTCCGTTACATTGAGAGAAATGGTAACAATACTGCATATTACAATCGGGGACAACAATACAAGTATATTAAAATCGAATATAGATATATTCAAATTTACAAGAAGTATGTTAAAGTTACAATATATTTATTATGGTTTATAATACTGACTTCTTAATTTAAATAGAATTATTGTTATTCCTAATATATTTGTAATAGTGTCCCTTATTTTTGTCTCAGTGTAATGACCGCAGTTGAGAGATCTGTTGCCGAGAATGCTCACTTATCAAGTAAATAGAGAGGTAAGAAAAGCAATTTAATTTAAAACAAAGAAAAGGTACTTACATTTTAAACAGAAGAAAAATTGAAACTCAATGTGGTCACCGAGGATAAATAATATTGATTGATAATAATACTGTTAATACAAAAGAAAAGAAGCTACCGTATGACACACCAAATATTCAAGCTAACTGACTGTGTTCTTCGATGAGTCGAGTCGTAACTGTTGCGTTCACACTTTCGTCCGGTGACAAGTGTAACACATAAGTCAAAATGTATTGTCTGGGTGGGCGGAGATCACAGTGTCAGGCTGTCAGAATTCTAGGAATTTATGACCTTGGCAAATTCCCAGAATGCATTAAACTATTGCCAGGAAGTTTTGTCTTCTACAATCGCTTCAAAGTCCATGGTACACGGAATTCCACCCCAGACATTGCGAGTGATCGACGATCGACCAAAATTGGCCTCGCGATCGACCGGTTGACCGCGATCGACTTGTTGGCCACCCCTGCTACATACCTTCCCAGGACAGCTGCCCATGCAACACAAGTCAACATACCAAATGTTTATGGCGCTGAGATGCCAAACAGAGCCTCTGCATTTTTTTTTCTGAGTCTTGTTTCTCTTAATTTCAACATTTGACATTTTTTGTGGAAACTTCATCTTCTGTCTGTTCTTAATGCATGAATATTATTGGAGTGTTTCTAATATTCAGAACACTTTGGAAATCTTTGCTTATGACTTTTCTAATGTTTCTTCTCGCAGCACCACACTCCCCCTTTAGCATAGATTATACAATTTGAAAAGCCCTTGATATTGAAATGTTATTTTGCTGGCTTAGGTTATACATAAAAATTTGCAACTTGTTAAGAATCAGATTTCTCTTTTGCTGTCTTCTCTCAGTTCCATCCCCCTGAGATACTTGCAGATATGCAGTTTAAAGTTACAAGCTAGTAATAAAAAATTTGATGTTGGTTGGGGAGAGTTACTAAATGTCAGGTTAAATTTATAGCAAAAATTTATTGGAATTAACCCTTGCCATGGACACATTTATAGGAGAGATGCAAATAAGGAAGTATAAAGAGCGACATTTACTATAGTTAATATTTTATAGGAAGAGTATTATCTTGCTGTTCTGACATATTTGTATAGACAAAGGAGGGCACAGCAGTTAAAATAAGCTGAAGAGAGACTCATAAAATTACTTGAACACCACCCAAGTTATTTTAGTGTCACATTGAAAACTGCTGGTGAAAATCTCCCAAGCTTCTATTTATTAAACAACTTCTTGGCTCATCTAAATATCTATACTGTTGATTTGAAGAAAATGTTCACTGCTAAGAAAACAGGCCATGAGTAATCTATTGAGGATGAGATTTTTTAATGCATTCTTTAATGAGTGATGGGTCATCTTTATTTGTTCCTTCCTTTCTGGTACAATACATATACGTATTTATACACTTAATGTATAAAAACAACATAAGCCTTGGATATAGGTATATTGCTATATTTATATTTTAACAAAAAATAGAAACAAAGAATAGTTTTAGTTGTAGAACTCACTAGGAGAACTAGATACGTGCTTGTTGCTTGTAGCGCTTACAAAACTGACACTAACCTTGTAGCATTGAATCTTGGTGTGATTGGGGAAAATAAAGAGGGAGAGAAGGACTTAATGCATTTCCAGTTCAGATGCTTTTGTTTGGAAGTATCTGAATATAAGTTTCATCAGACTAAACAATATAGGATTTTACTGGTTCACATAACTATAAATTCAGAGGCTGAATTCAGGTATAGTTTAATTAGGGTTCTCTCAATGTTTCCCTAGCTTACTCTCAGCTTCGTATTGTAGATGTCAAGTTTATCTTCAGCCTCTCATACCTCATGCTCTCAAGATGGCTGCTGATAGCCACTGGAACAATATGTTTCAAGTTTATATTCTGTGGGAGGTAGCGAGAACAGTATTCCACTACTGCTTTTAAAAGTAAAGAGAGATCTTTTCCAGAAGTGTCTGGCAACCTTCTCATCACATTGGAATGGCCAGAATCAGACCATTCTGAACTATTCACTAGCAAGGGAAATGGAATTATCCTTAGCTGGAGCAGGCTCATCTCTTGAGTTAAGAATAATTTTTTCAACTTAATGATATTACTTACTTCAGGCTAGTTGAAATGGATGGTAGGGAGTCAATTATGATGATTACTAAAAATGTGAATCATGGCCTATAAATCTAAAATAATTAATTTTTGTTATTATTATTATTATTTTATTGTTTTCAACAGAGATAGAAAAAGACAAAGACACAGAGAGACAGAGAGAAGGGAAAAGGCCCAGAGCAGTCTCCATAGTTGTATGTCATCAGTTTTTGACATGGTTTCATTCCACACAGGTGGGTGGGGGCTGTGCAGGATGGGACACAGGCCAGGGGCCTCCTGCGTGGGAAGCACACCCCAGTTCAGGTTCCTGGGGCTGCAAAGTGAGTGTTTAACCCTGGGAGCCATCCTGGCTTCCCCTAAAATAATTAATTTTTAATCTAGGAAAGATCTTCATTGAACAAAGCACCTTCTTCCCTGGGAGTCCATAGAAGAAAAGTAGCAGCTCAGACTTAAGTTACTCCTATTGGCAATTTCAGTTTTCTAATCTTCAGGGGAAATGATATTCAGTATTAATATTCTCAATAAAATCTTTAGTCTGCCTGAAAAATGAGAAGCCAGGACGGACATGGTGGCCATTGAGCCCTCAGGGCCCAATGTTTTCGTGAGTCCAAGAAATAGAGAGGCCCACTGCTTACTGAGAGAGTGCATGCTGTTCTGAGAGTTGAGGATCTGTTGTAATAGATAATGCAATTATTTCCACTTGTCTGCTAAGCTACTTATAATAACACCATACACCTTTACTCTACTGAATCAGGTCTTGCCATATAAGTTGCAAAACACAAGGGCTGTTTGGCAAGTATCCAGCCATGTGATATAAAAAACAAAGGCATTTATAGTTGAATTTTTTCTGGACACCCTAGTATATGGCAGTAGAATGTGAGTGGTAATAAGAATGTGAAAGGAAGTGTTATATGCCATATCTGAGCAGAAGCTTTGAGGCATTGTATGGTTCTGTAAAACCTCTCTTTTCTATGCCCATGAATACAGTATGTTCCAGGTAAAATGGGCAGATACATGTTGCAAAAGAGCAGCCAGCCAAAATTGTCAGAATGTAAAGTGAATGAGAAATAAACCTTTGTTGTCTTAAACCATAGAGATTTGGGCGAGGTTGAGTGCCTAACTTACGTCACATAAAATGCTATAATATAATTTATAAAAGCTGAATTTTAATATCAGTTTGCCTACAAGAAAACAATCTGTATTATCTTGGAAAAGTTACTAAGCCTATCAAGCATAGCTTTCATCTATAAAATGAAAAAAGAAAGGTGTTAAACTATATCTATGATACCTAAAATTTTTGCTACTAAGCATAAAGTCTCTAAAAGCATTGTCAACTGATAAAATTGCATTTTATCAGTAATAATAATGTATTTTTCTTTTAAACTAAAGACATTTATAGCTTTCAATCAGTATGAGATAAATCATAACCTTATAGTAATTGTATGATTTTTGCCAAAAGAAGCATTTTACTTTGCCTAAACTGCTCCCTTGCAAATAAATATGTACTTTCTGAATCTTTTCAACATATAGAAAATAACTCAATCCGTACTTTTTACGTTCTATTTGTATTATAACGGGTGTCCCAAAATTCACGCAAGATTTGAATTTTGCAGTCATTTGTGCAGTAAAGTGTTGCCAATGAAAAAGAAAGAGCATGACAGCTGATAGTTCAGGGTTATTAAAAATGGAGCGCTACATGAAAGACCAATGCGTTTTCATTGTTGAGCAATATTTTAAAAATAATGGTTTGGCAGCTACAGTTTGCAATTTTTGTACAAAATCTGGTTGGAATAGTGATTTAATTTCATCAACTGTGAAGAGATTAATTAAAAAATGTAGGGAGACTGGATCAATTAGTGATCTTAAACACTCTGGCCATCCTTCAACAAGTCGTTCAACACAAAACATCGAAGCAGTTCATGAGAGTGTTGCTGAGAGTCCAGGGACACCAACTCGGCACCGTGGTCAAGAATTGGACATTTCCAGAAGCTCTCTACAGCGTATTCTCATGAAAGGTTTGCATCTTCATGCTTATAAAGCCGTGGAGGCCATTTACCCGATATGCTATTCCATACATAACCCTATACTGTATGCTTTATGAATCAATAAAAAAATTACAATTTTTAATTATAAACCTGTTTTCTATAAAAATTACTTCTTGCGTGAATTTTGGGACACCCGTTAGTTTCTTTTTCTTTTGCTTAATTTTAAGTGCGTGATCTGATATATGGTTTAATTTAAATGTAAGGATTAAATTGCTATAGTTCTAGGGATTTTGTTAAGAAGACTTTTCATTTTTTAGCTTTATCTAACAAAATAAGGAGAAATTGAATTATTTCTGAAAAATAGGAAAACAAAGCATATATTTATAAAGTAATTGTACAAGAACACCACATATACCACATACTCCTCACCACCACACAGCCAAAACTTCTGTTAACAGTCTTCTGCTGATCTTGTCTTATAGTTATGTTTTGAGAACCATTATTTTTTATAGTGTTTAGAAATAGTATTTAATGTAGAGAAAAAGAGCCTATGAAAACCAAGTCTAAATGATATCTAAATTAAGACTTTATCTTGATTAGGATGTACTAGAAGCTGTGGTGCCCGCTCCTGTATAGGGCAATATGAGAGTAATAAGGCCTCCTAGCTCAGCTCTGGATATTAGAGAAATGACCACCAATGAATAAATTATTTCTAATTTAATAAATTTTTAAATGTTGTTTTTTTTTTTAGTTTTATTGTTGAGGCAATAACAGATATAGGTAACTTAAAAGCCCTTTTATCATAAGCAAAGGATATTTTATTACTCAACTTCAACTCATTTTATTTTATGTTAAATATGATCAAACTCATTATCTCATTTTTTTTTTTTTTTGTCCTAACTACTCTAATACTTAAAAATGTGGGTTTGTGTTTGATTTACACATGGCAAGAATGAGGAATAGAAAATAGCGGAGGAATAGCTGTAGGGAAGTAATTCTATTAAATTTTGCATTAACAAACCAGACTATATTTCAGAAAATCCTGATAGTAAATGTCTCTTCTGATGTACATTTATGTCTCCATTTTTTTCCTAATGACATTTTAGGCATTTATCACTGAGTTTTATTACAAAGAGCAACATTTAGACAAATTAGACCTAACTAAAATGAACATTTATATTACTATGTCCAGTTTCAAGAACAGCAAAAATGTTGGAAGTAATAACACCATGACATTTGAGAGCTTATTACATCACTGTTCATACATGTGAATACAGAGGAAAGGGCTGGGGCATTTTGAAGGCCAAATGTTAGATGTGCTTATACATAACCAGATAGTGATTTTCCCACTGGGTATGTATTATGAACAAATAGCTTATAACTATCTAAAGGGGTTTAGTGCTTAGTGAAGGCCAAAAGACAACTAGCCTTGAATGAGAATGAGACAAAAATATGTGTTTTGTACTTAGTACAGTCATGTTAATTCATATTTAAGATAGCTACAAATCAATACCTTATAGAATAAGCCTCTTGGACAAGCAAAGTTCTTGTGATATCAGACAGAGATGATGGTTTACGAAAGCTTTTGCTCAAAGCAACGCTGGATTGGGCCCCAAGATTCTGAAGATCTAAGATAGTTCAGGAAGAAATCTGGGATTGAAAGTCAAGCAGTTATTCTAGCCAAAGGATCAACTGTAGAACATGAGCACAGAAAGAAACTGGACACAAGGCAATAGAGTGAATCTAAGGCAGGCATGTCTAACCTGCGGCCCTGGATGGCTTTGAATGTGGTCCAACTAAAATTCTTACAACACTGTGAGATTTTTTTGAGACATATTTAAAAGATCATCAGCTATCGTTGGTGTTAGTGTATTTTATGTGTGGCCCGAGATAATCTTCCAGTGTGTCCCAGGGAAGTCAAAAGGTTAGACACCGCTGACTTAGGGCATGTTCTTGACAACATTCCGTGACATGGATGCTGGTATTTTCAAACCTCTGACTCCTCTATAGGTGATGAAGAAGTCAGTTGTTATAGGGGTATGATGATTTAATTATAAACTAGAGGTTGCAAAAAAGACATGTTTTGTTTGATGTAGTACTTACCCATGAAATGGTTTAAAATAAATTTGCAGTATTTGTCAATATTTAATACTAAAGATATTTTCATCTACAAATTTTGATTCACATCTTTTCTGAAAACAGCATAAGATCTAGCATTATTAATCTTACTGTCACGCATATTATGTATAGCCTTGTACTGAGTCACCCCTGCCTTTGCAATGGGCCTGCAATCTCTTGTCCACTGCCCCCATTAATCCCCATTGCCCCCAATCCAGTAGATGGAAGACAGTTGCTTTTTTTCTTATCATAGTTGTTTTGTTGTTTAGCTTGAAGTAGAATTAAGGCAAAACTTAGATATTTCTTAAATCCATTTTGTAGTTTTTTAATTTCAAATTTTTTTTTTCCAATTGTAAAAGGTTTTTATTATAAAACATTTCAAACACATAGAAAAGTAGATAGAACATTTAAGTCAGTCCTCATGACCCTATTTCACAGCTTTAACCACCATTACCAAATTCAATCTTGTTCCATCTACATCCCCACCCACTTCCTTCCACCGTATTATTTAAAAGCCTTGACATCCTATCATTTATGTGTAAATACTTCAGCATGTAACAATGAAAAATAGAAACCCTTTT
The DNA here is from genome assembly GCA_004027555.1 of Craseonycteris thonglongyai. Taxonomy (NCBI): domain Eukaryota; kingdom Metazoa; phylum Chordata; class Mammalia; order Chiroptera; family Craseonycteridae; genus Craseonycteris; species Craseonycteris thonglongyai. Next base: position 6,846 of record PVKE010041702.1, on the reverse strand, counting down.
GTAAAACAACCACATAACCATATCATAATCACATGTAAACATTAGAAATACATATTTATCATCAAGTACACTGTGCGTTTGAATTTCCAATGGTCTATATCTCTCTCTTTCTTCTCCCTATTTATTTGTTGAGTAAACCTATTTGTTTGTTTTGTAGAATTTCTTACAGTCTAAAATTTGCTGATTTACCATGGTAAAATTTAGCATACTCCTCTGTATATCTTATAAATTGACTTGAAATTTTTGAAATAATATTTTATAAGTGGTGGTATATGTAGAGGTGCACTGGGAGGCATATTAGAGTCTCTCTCTCTCTCTCTTTCTCCCCTTCTCATTAGCAGCTATTAGTCCCTCAATTCATTAAAGGTTGCAAAATGTTGAGTCTAATTAAACTAATCTATTTTCATTTAATATCTGGAATACTTCTATTAAGAAAAACATCCTCTTGTCTATTAATTGCTTACATAATGATACAGTTCTTATAGGAAAGGCTGAACAAATGCTCAATTATTTTTCTCTATTTATGAGTTTCTCAAAATAATTAGCATCCTCCATTTTTAATTTGTATTTTTTAGTATTACGAACTCAAGCATTTAAACAAATTTATTGTGTTTCAATCCATTGAAGTCATTATCTTTTTTGACATTTACATTTCAATCTTTTGTTCAATTTTGCTTGACTTTAGTAAACTGAAAATTTCTTTGCTATCTGTCGGAAAAAAATGTTCCAAACTCACCTTGTACGTTTCCAGCCCAGAGATAGAGCTAGCCATTTCTGGAATTCTGGCTCCTTGTGTGGAAACTGGTATGTAGAGAATATAATCTGGGAGCTATTCTCTATCAAATTAAAAAAGTTAAAAATGGCTAAAGAACAATGTGTTAATTTAATTTAATTTTTTAAAATTAAACCTGGTCCACTTATTTGTAATGCTTTTCTGACCCTCATTAGCATTTTAGTTTGCAAACCTTGATCTAAACCAATTCTAAACTATCATTATTATATAGCTCTAAATGCAGAAGAATTCTACAATGAAGTAAAAGGTAAAGAAGCGGAGTTATTTTACAATAAGGGAAAGAAAATGAGAAGGAAATAATAGAAAATAACAAATAATTTTATTTATAAATCTCAGTCTAAACCACTATTTATAAATAGCAGAACCCTGTAGACATTGTTTATTCACTCGTAAAATAAACCATGCTCTTGATGTCTAGGACTAATTGTTTTATTTACTTTGAATTTGAAACAATTATTCTCTTAAGATTATCCATGTGGTAACATCCTATAAAATTTGTTAAAATTAAAGTGATACTGTATTTAATTGACATTTTGCATTTTAGGGTAAGGGAGACAAAAAATAAACTAACATTTATTACCTATAAAGTCTAGAATTTTTAAATATATTCTTATTTTATTCTTATAATCACTATATTATCTCTATTTTTTTATTGAAGAATATAAAATATGGAATTGGCAACATTACAGAAAAAAATTCTCAAAAATTTTCCACTGTAATATTTTGAGAAACTAAAAGTAAGGGGAGATATGTAAGAAGGGGGACAAGGTTTTCTTAATCATCAAAATGAATATTGCAGAATTTTTGAGTCCATTTTGTGCAAGAAAATTCAATCCAGGAAATTGAATTTTCTTCATTCTCAATAATAATAATTCTCAATATTACCCCAAAAAGCAGGGTATGTTTATGGAAGTTGTAGCATACAAGAGAGGACAGGCTTTATAGAATAACATAAGAGTTTGTTTGTCCCTCACCAGTGCGTAATAAATATAGGTCAATCGGAGGCAAGAAAGGGGGATGTTCTGTTGCATAGAGTCACCCAGCTGACTAGGCCTCATGATTTGAAGCCACATCATCTGAAACAGGTGATATGTGAAGAATCAGTAGCAGAAGAAGAGAGGCTATGAAGAGATCGCACATACAATTAAGTATCTAAAACTGGAAATGACAGATGAATATATCACTTAAGCTCACAGTCCACTGGCTAGAATTAGCATGAGATATACGTATACAGTAAGTTTACGGGAAAGTTTCTCAGGCACACCTGAGCGAGTGAAGGAAGCAAGTTTGGAGAAAGAGAGAGCTTGAACTATGCTGCAGTTATCATACAACAGAGACCCCAGGTAATGTTTTAAGAGAGGTCTGGACATGAGATGGCCCTTTGGAGATAAGACAACGTGACCAGGTCTCTTTACCTAGCATTCAGTCTTTGGATACAGGCTGCCTTTAGCTTTAAGTTTAATGGAGCTGTACTTTCCCCTTAATGGACTACTACAGTATTTATAAAGTCCATTTAAGAAGTTAAATCATATTAATTTTAACATACCAGACTAGTCTAATCTGTCTTCTCATTTAGTGAGAAATTTGGGAACTATAATCATATCTTCTTTAAGTCACTAAGAAATTATAGAACAAAACTTCATTAAAATTTTATCATTACATATTCTGCAGGAAATCTTATTTTTATTATCAATACTCTTTTAGATAACTGTCTTATTTTCTAGAGAAAGATAAACAGTTCAGTTATTTCTAATCTTAGAAATTCCAATTTTGCCAGAAGACTACTAATCTTATAACAACAGAGAAATTATATCAACTAAGACATTGTCAATATTTGCCTTTCTATTTTTATTTCTAGGGAGTGCTGTGACATTAGTAATTATTGAGAAGTATTCTATCATACCAGAGGTTTAAAAGAGAAAAATTATGAAAATGCTGAAAAAATGTCACAGACCTAATAAAATATTTTCTAAGGTTTGAAAAAAGTTGTGTTTTTTTTTTCTTTTTGTATGCACCATTATGTATATAACTGTGTTAAAGTAAAGTAGGGGGAGGCAAGAATTGTAGGTTAAAAAATGTGATAAATGTGATTTGTAAGTCCTTATTTCATATTTACCTGTCAAATAGATTATTTCTTGCTCCCAATAATAATAAGAAGAAATTTTTTGGAATACATATCTTAAAATGTGTAAAACTTTTAGGAAAATATATTTTGCCCAAAAGATTTACTGTGAAGTGGTCATAATTTATTATATTGTAATTCTCCTATAAAATTATTTTTTTCTATATTTGCTTTATGCCTCTATTTAAAATGAATTTATGAATATCACAGCAAGTGCATTTATTTGTAGACCCGCACTGCTAGTAAAGTAGCCAATTGTTACATGGAGGTATCTAACACGTAAAATGTGATTAATCTAAAATAAGATGTGCTTTAAGAAAATACACACTAGATTTTTCAGACTTATGAAAAAAGAACAAAATATTGCAATAATTTTTATTGAATATATGTTAAAAATAATATTTGACTACATTGAATGAAATAAAATACTTTATTAACATTAAATGTACCTGTTTCTTTTTCTCTTTTTTAAATGTGGGTACAGAAAATTTTAAATTATACTTGTGACTCAAATTGTGGCTCTCTCATTACATTTCTATTAGACAGTATAATCTACATTATTTCACTTTTTTCTCCAATATTTTATTATAAACATTTTCAAATAGAAAGTAGAAAAGATGAAACAGTTTTATAGTGAACATCTATACTTTCTATAATCAACATTTTATCATACTTGTTTTATCACGTATCTAACCATCTTTTCATTTTTTTTCTATTTTCCACCAATCTATTTTATTTTTTTAATGTACTTTAGAGTAAGTAGGGAAAGCTGGGATGGCTCCGCGGGTTAAGCACTTGCTTTGAAGCCCCCAGGACCGAGGATCGAATCCCAGCTCTGGCCCAGGTGGACCCACATGCTGAACTGGGGTGTGCTTCCTGAATGCGGCAAGGCTCCCAGTTCAGTTAAAAAAATAAATAAATAAAATAGAGTAAGTATCAGACATAATTCTATGTTTCTCTAGATGCTTCAGCATGTAGAAGTTTTAGTTTTGGACTTTATTAAAAATTGGAAATTTCTTTAGCCATTTTCTTCTTTAGACTTGTGTTGGTGTGCAGAGGTATAAACAGGTTAAATTGTTAAATATGATTTAATATATGTACTGAGTAAAAGGAACATTTAATCTCTCTTGACATTAAAATGCAGATCGAGACTACACAACAAAGATTTGGAAAACTTATAACATTAAATACTGATAAGAAAAACATTTCAGGTATGCAGGGATAGTGCAAAAGGTTGAATTCTTGCCTTACAACAGTGAGGTCCAGGGATCCAGCCCAGCTCATGCAGATCCATACGCTCAACTGCAGCATACCTCCCATATGGGAGGCCCCCAGGTTGGTTTGCAGACCCCATGGCCCCACGTCCATCTGTGTGAAATGAAGGTATGTCAGAACTAATGATGTGCAACTATGGAGACTGCTCTGAGCCCTCCCCCTTCTCTCTCTCACACACAATAAAATAAATCTTAAACAATAACAACAATAAAAACCAACAAACAAACAACAAAAAAAAAAACACACCAAAAAACATTTCAGCCTTCTTGTGAGCAAATAGTGGAAAGTCCAGGTTGTATTCCCTGACAACTGTGTGATCATGGGCAGTAATATAGTGTCTTTGATCCATGTTCTCAACATAATGCTTAACTCACAAGATTATAGATATTAAAGAAAATAATATGTGGGACTGATATTGTAAATATACGGGCATATACTAACTGAAAACAGTAAGCTTCACTGGAAATAAATGTAAAATATTTAGAGTATTTTGTCTGGCAGGTGGATCAGGGGATCCCTTGGCAGTATAGATGTATCTCTAAAAAGAAAAATGAGCATTATAGATGGTTCATCATTTACAAATATACTCAGAAAAGTACACGATATGCAGTACCCTCAAAAGAAATGGACATTTGTTTTCTCCTGGTTTTCAAATATCTTATAGAAATATCCTAAGCTTTTGTTAACATTTATCAGATTGAACCTCTTTAACAGTTTGGACTTGTGCCTGTGCTGCGATTGGAGACTTCAGAAGAAAATGTGTTTACACAGTTGTTGATGATTCACTAACAGATGATGTGCTGGTTGAAAGGCCAGCACAGTCAAGAAACTGATGGAAAATAAAAGGTTTAACTATGCTGTGTTCTACTTTCTGTGTATAGCTATACGATCAACTATATTAAATATTCCCTAACATTTTTATTATACTAAACATTTTTTTACTTTTGTCAAAGTGACACATCCACATAATTTTTAAAAGGCTTAACAAACAAACGAAAAACAGAGGGGTTCTCCCTTGATAGTTTTCTCCCCTATTTCTACTCCTCAAAGGAAACCATTTAAAACTTTTAAACTATTTTGCAGTTTTTGCTCACATATTTCTAAATGTTGTTGAAGTACTGATAAATTTTAGTTCATTGAGTTTAGATATTTTATATTTTAAGTTTTTTACATGCTCTTCATCATTCTCATACCTGCCAAAAATAGTTTTAACTCAATTTTAAAATCTATATATAGAGCACATAATGCAACTTATAGATGAGCTACTACAGAATTTTACACCTGGAACCTATGTAATTTTTACTAACCAATGTCACCCCAATAAATTTAACAATAAATAAATAAGTAAACCATATTTAGAATTATCATTATGACTATGTAACTCTTTTTCATGCTGAGCCAAATAGTACCACCATTGGTAGTGTTTATTTTAAACTGTTCTTGGTTATAAATAACAATATTTTAATGATGATGAAGAATGAAAAACAGAACAAAGAAAGAAAAAGAAACTATAAAGAAATGCTTTAGAGAAGAGAAAAGAAAAATTTTGCTTCCAGTAATTTTCAAATACTGACTACTGCTTTCTGATGACAGTCTGAAAACTTCAATGAATGCACAGACCAAGAAGCTATGAAACTACTGGCCATTAACAAATGCAGAATTTGAATACAGCACAATGCTTTTTGGGCTGCTCTTCCATTAGAATAAAATTAAATTAAAAAATAAAATAAAATTGTGTCTTATAAAATCAAATGCATACTGAAAACACAATTGACTGATTCCACTTTATGTACAATCTCATAGACTATATTATTTTTAAATCCATAGAATATTTATTAATCTACACATAGTGACTGACCCAAAGTTGACTCTAAAAAAAATGTGGGTTTTTTTTTGAGAAAATAAATAATGTTTTTAGTGTCAATAGACTGTGAAAATAATATAATGGTCTGTACTCAAAAAGATCTTATAACATAGTTTGGAAGATAAGTCAACAAATAAAAATGTGAAATTTTAAAACAAGAATATAGAGATGTTCGGAGAAAGCAGTAGGCAGTGGGTCATGGAGCTATGAGAAACAATTCATGGAGAAAGGAAGATGTGAGATGGACCCTAAAATGAAGAGAATTTATATTGTTTACCTTAGTGAATTGAAGAAGTAGAGATATCATAGAGGGGAACAATAGCAGAAGCAAAAGTTGAGAGAAGATATTGAACTTCATGTGTGTGGAAAATAGTATGGAATTAGAACACTGAATGCTTAGCTCTAGGGATAAAGCTATAAGGCAGCTGTCCTTAAGCAAACTCTTTTGAGGGTGCTTATGTGTGTCCTTACTAGGGCCTCTCATCTGCATAAGGTGATACATTCTGCTCTTATAGATTGCATACACCTTTTTTATGCCCTAAAACTCATATGTTACCTTTAACATCTCTCCACTGAGGCCTTCTATTCCCACACCCCCCGACCCAGATGACCTGTTAGACAGGTTGTCTCCACATCTGCTTTCTGTTGTGCATGTCCCACAACTGGTCTTGGGGACCCTTACACAACCTTTACCCCTATAGACTCTAGGTGTGCAGGCTGATTTCAAAGGAGCCCCCTCTCCTTCATCTCATCTCTTGGCATATAAACCATTGCTTATCATTTTTTATTTTA
>PVKE010041701.1:0-14055 GCA_004027555.1 Craseonycteris thonglongyai | reverse complement strand
TTTCCCAGTTATTTTTCTTCCCCAATCTAGCATTTGCAGTGTCATATTATGGTTTAAAAGAACCAATGAGGGAAGCCGAGATGGCTCAGTGGGTTGAGCGCTCATTTTGTAGCCCCAGGGACCGGGGATCGAACCCCAGCCCTGGACTGTGCGGAACCATATGCTGAACTGGGAGCTCCCCCAGTTCAGTTCTCTCTCTCTCTCTCTCTCTCTCTGTCAAAAATAAAAATAAATTAATTAATTAATTTAAAAAAAAAGAACCAATGGTTTTACCAATTTCAACCTAGTTTTAACCCACATCTCTTGTTATTTCCTCTCATGTATCTGATACTGTTGCCTCATTAGTTCCTAGAATTCATTCTTCCCCTAGCACAATGCACATGGTCATTTCTTCAAAAACTGTTTAACACTCTCTCCTTTACCTATAACATCTTTGATATACACAGATTTATGCTGAATAGGTTCAACTCAGATATAACTTTGCCATTTGAAATAACCAACTAACCCATCTATTTCCATAATATTTTATGTTCTATTTTAAGCACAGAGAGAAAGTCTTATTCATCTCCCAGGCACTCAGTAAATTGTTCATACTAAGTGCTCTAGTTTCTCAAACTCAAAATAATTGAATCAATGTTTTCCTGAGTTGAGTAATACTATACAAGGAATAAAATATTTTTAGTTTAAATGAAGAAAGTTATTCACTCTACAGAATTCAAATTATTCCTTTTGTTGGAGTTATTTTCATAATTGTTATTGGGTAGCATAAAACCTTCTCAATTTTTAAACAAGAATATTATGGACATCAACTTGAACTATACCATCTATTCAAAAGTGGTTACTGGAAAGAAGGCGTCTTCAACTAATACAACCCTAAAGAGAATCAATAAGATTCCAGCCAAAAGAGTACTTCACATGAACTGAGGGCTATAAAATTATCTATATCTTAAAGACTAAGGTTAAAATTTAAACAAAGCTTGTTTAATTCAATAAATATTTATGAACATCTACCATGAAAAAAGGAAAATTCAATCAAGCATGGTCCATTCAGTCATGTAAAGGATTACATTGGGAAAAGTTACCTAAAAATAATGAAGGATGGGTAGAATTCGGAAAGATAGTTAATAAGGGAAGATAAGGAGAGTGGGTGGAATAGGATATTTAAGAAAGATAGAAGAGCCATGAACAAAGACTCCAACACATTAATAAGTAATTTAAAGTTATCTAGTTTGATTAAAGTTTATAATTGGTGAAGAAAAATTTTGGTTGTAACTGATATATGCTGGTATATAATTATAAAAAAATAGTGAATATCAAGGTCTCAGGCCTGCCCTTTATAATTCTTTTTGTAAAATGTGCACACTGATACTCTATCCTCATAGATGAAAACTGTTGGAATACAAGGAGAATAGTTAAATAATTTCAGAAAGATTATTCAGCAGTAGCATGCAGCAGTAATTTGCAGGGATATTTGTAGGCTTTAAAACATGCTGAATAGTAATAATATTTAGTTGAATTTTATGTATCTGTAGAATACTGTAGATACAGAATAATGAAGGAAACTAGGGAATGGGATAAAAATCAACATATGTTTGTAGATAGCAATTGCAAGTGAAAATAGAAACAAACAAAATGTTGTGAGTCTAGGTATTTAACAGAAGATTGATAATAATAAGCAAGAAAAATATGGGGTAAGTTTTGGTAGGAAAACAGTTATATTTCCAGGGTATTTTCAAACAAAGGCATTAATCAGATATCTAGAGTTACATAGTGCAAGTCAGAAGAAAGGTGAAATTATAAGTATCAATTTAAGAATTATTTAGAGGAAGCCAGGCTGTCTCAATGAATAAGGCACTAGCTTTGCAGCCCCAGGGAACTAGGATCAAATCCCAGCCCGTGAGGACCCAAATGCTGAAATGGGGTATACTTCCCATGGGGGAGGCCTCCTGTTTGGTTCTCACCCCTCACTTCGGCCCCTGGCTCAAGGGGGTGTGCCTCCTATGTAGAAGGCCCCTAGCCCAGTTCCTACCCTGCATGGCCCCTGTCAACTTGTGTGGAACAAAACTATGTTGAAAACTGAGGATCTACAACTATGAAGAGTGCTCTGGGCCCTCCCACTTCTCTTTGTCTCTTTCTGTCTCTGTCTCTATCTCTCTATTTCTGTCTCTGTCAAAAAAAATAAATCTTTAAAAAACAGAATTATCTAAAAGATGAAAATTGCTGAAACAAGAATGGATTGCTTAGAAAAAAGATAAAGCATAAAAAGAAGAGCTATAGCAGAAAAAAAATTCAGTAGTCACATATAGGCTCAGAAAGAGACTTGAATTAAGCCTTTGGTTCATTTGTCAGTTGCACAGTGTTGGACAAATAACTTAAACTAAGTCATGGAATGCTCAAATGGAATAATGTTTATATTAAATTAAGCACATGACTTACTATAGATTAGAACCTATGGACTGTAATTCTATTGTTGTTTCTGCTATTATCTTCATCATCACTTACACTACAACTAGAAAAAGAAAGAGGCAAAGAATACTGAGATTCGAGATAATGTACTACAATACAAATTATAAGAGGAAAAATGAATGAAACATCATGAGTCAACTAGATACTGTGATAATATATATATTTCCATTTCGAACTTTTCAAATAGTAACTGAACTTCTATTAATACCATCTGTAGATGTTATCCTATGATAAAATCATCCTCATCGTTCTCTCTTAAGAAAAGCCACTCACAAACTATAAGGAATCTAATGACATTGCTGATAAATCTGAGAAGTCCCATGAGACAGCATATGGTACTTTAGAAGTAGTCTTTAAATCACCTGTTATATTACTTGAGCAGCTCTATTACTAAGTCCTTCTTCTAAACTTTGTCAGTTTCCAAATGAATTGAGGGAAAAAAAAACCATTCTAAATGCAAAATTATAAACATACTAAAAGAAATATAGGACACATACATAATTGATAGGAATAGGTGAAACTGCAATAATTTTATTGCATATGACACATGCATACATATTAAACCTATGTGTGTATATATCCAGGTAAGTATGCATGTATAAAAGAGGTGATGAAATAGAAAAATGGGTGGATGTATAAGATGAGTATAAAAATGAAAAGAAAAATTGTATTTTTTGAAATTTATACTGCTAAGGATCATCTTAAAATAAACAAGAAACCTGTTTAAGACAAAAATTCAAGAAATATAATATTAATATCCATTTCCTCAGCAAGAAAAATGTCACCTCTGATTTATAAGGGGATCACTACTGTCAAATATCACTTGATACCAGATCTAAACAGAAGGGAAAGCTAAAGCAAATATGTTGTTCTTATCAAATACTGTCTTTTAATTTCCTAAGGTCTATTTTTAAACTCTTTCAGCGATTTCTAAGTATAGTGACCTCATACTCAATACATCTTGGATAAATTTACAGAGGAGATTCCTTACCACATGTAGTCCAAATTAGAAATTTTAATTGAACAGTACAATACAACATAATGATGCTTTCACAAGCACCATGATTTTACTATACAATAGTATAATTTTATGTTAACTTGCTTTCTCCTGGGTTCTTCTTGCCTTCAGTGTAATATAAGTGAATGAGAGCACATATCATCTGTAGGAACCATCCTAGAGTATTAACACTGGATTTTTTTGCTTAGGTAATTAATCAATTAATTCAACTATTATTTATTAAGTTTCAAATACTACACTGATGCTGGAGACACAGTCGTGAAGACTGGCAAGTCTCCCATGAGGCCTAGTCAATGTATCAAATAGACAAAAATGCAACATAAGTACATAAGTTCATTTCTGATAAAATTGAATACTATGAAGGTAATTAAATAGGTTATTGTGAAAGTAGTAGAGTGATTCAAATATCTAGAGACCATTTTATATTTTTGTGTGCATTTTAGCATGCAAATTCCTAAATGGGGTATTAAAATATTTATACCTTTTTTCCACTCTGTCATATACATATTCATCACTACATGGAGGGCACATTTGCCTTACCACTCCATCAAAAAATGCTTAAAGAAAGACTATGAGTAACACAATGCTGCATATAAGAAATTCCAAGAGGTACAGATTATGTTGCCAGCCACTGTGAAGTTTTCTAGGTAACTAGGGAAAACAAGGTACACAGGGCTGAGAAGTTTATACTGAAAGGGAGGTTTGCTTGAAGAGAATCTCACTCATGATGAAAGTGAGGTTTTGCAAAGGCTCTGGAACAGTATGGGGTTTAAAAGTAGAAGAAGAGAGAAAACTTACAATGAGAAGCTGACACCTTTCATATAACCTCAAATAGTGGGAATAAGAAAGCACACATTTATAAAATAATTACAGATCAAATAGACAAGACATTGTGACTGAAAAGACAAAAAGGCTGAGAATATGGTAAAAGGGGATTTACCAAATTTATTATCATTACCAGAAAAACAATGCAAAGTGTCTGCTCTACTGCTAATAATATTATGGTACATTAAATACTACTGTTGAACAAACTTAGCAATCACAAAAATTTAATGGATATTTTTTATGATATCTTCATGTTTTTAACATAAAACCTAAAGATTTGTAAAGTGTTAGTTACATTGCATATTTTTTATATAAGAGTACACTCACATTTTCACACCTTTAAATACAAGTTAATTAAAACAAACCAAACTATGGATTTTGAATCAGTACTATACATTACCCTCTGCATCCTCAAACATTATTTTTCTATACTCACATGTAACAAAATTTTTATAAACTCATCTTCTGTTTTCCTACTTTTAGGTTCCTATAAACATTATTTAGTCCAGAATTAATTATAATCTTTAGATATTTATGTATCAAAAAGAAACAAAGTTGGTAATTTCTAACGGTTTATCAAGGTCAAGTTTCCTAAAAATGTATGGCAATCCCAAGCTTTCTTTGTTACATTAAGTGCTGATTAATCCCAAATATGTGTCTCCAGCCTAGACCTCTGTCTCAATGGCAAGCATTACATATTTAAAAGCATTATTCTAACAGTCTTTGTGCATGGACAATGGTTTTGGTTCCCAATCTATATTTCATATGAGATGTTCATTCATCTATAAATCTTACCACTCGAATTTTCAGAAAACTGACCTCAGTTACAGGGAGACTGCTATACTTTAACTTTGGGCACCACCATACTATTTCACACCACTGTGTCTTTGAACATAGTCTCTCAATCTGGAATGAAGAATTGGCAATGCTAGGTTTCATAATCACCTAGTACTTGCTTTTTTCCTTTGTGAACTTTTGCAGATTTCATTGCTGTCTTTTATTTTAGCAATGCTCTTTGTATATACATCTCTTTAGGAACTCACTACATTTCCCTATAACTATTTAGAAATCAGTCTCCCCAATTCAACCATGACCTACTAAACTATGAGCTGCTTGAGAGTAGAAACTGCCCAGCCAGATGTGAATCATAAATAGTAATACAGAAAATAGAGTGGCACTCGGTAATTGTTTATGGACTGAATAAGTGAATAAACACATAAGAATCAGAATGAGCTTACACCCACATAAGAAATGACCTACAGATCATGGTCTTTTTATTCCATAAATAAAATCAAAATTTAGAAATATTTTAAAATGTAAAAAAAAAAGTAAAAACTTAGTTGCCATCTTTAATGTTTCCAAAAACCAGAAACTACATTTTAAAACTGGTAAGACATAGATGCCAAAGGTGAGGTATTAACCCCTAGTGAAAAGTGTATTATACAAGAACTACTCATATTTGGAATCATAAACTTTATCCACTTCACAATCTTACTTATTTTTGACTTCGTGTAAAACAAAAATTATTTTTGTCTTTTCATGCCAATAAAGTTATTCAGGTCTGCAAGTATTTACATACTAATTTAATTTTTAGAATAAAACCCAAATTTATAAAAAGTACTTATTGTGTAAAGTTCAAATGTATGTATCTTTTTTATGAGATACTACTTTTAATTTAATTTGTGCACATATTTTAAATATATTAGATTACGGTATACAAAACTTAGAGGCTTTTTTTGTTTGTTTTTGTATTTTAAGGAAAATAGCATAAATATCACTTGAGAGTGAAGACAGAAGTCAAAAACGGTGATGAGTACGAACAATAAAACAGTAAAACTAGAAAAACTGAAAGTGTTCATAAAAGGAGATACATTCTTTCATTCTGCCTCAATCTAATAGATTATATCTATATATGTCTCTTAAAATTACTATAACTTTCTCTCTTAACTTACTTTCCACCAACATCCAATAATTAAAACAGTATGTATATTCATCAATATATGTGGCATACCTGAGAATATAAATTTAAACATCAATTTCCAAAAGAGCAGATGCACAAGAATTAACACACATACATACAAAATACTCAATCTCCTTGTTCTTTTTAAAACTGAAGCACTCATGAAGAATAAGTAGTATTAAGCCAGTGTAGATCCACAACCATTTGTAATCCGATACGAAAGTGGATGATTTTTCATATGAGAATGTGACGATATATGAGTATATAAAAATATTTTCTTATAATTCTTGAGCTTTTTCTCTTCTAATTTTGCCTCAGATTGAAATTTTCTGTTTTACAAAGATATTTCCTATATTCTGTAAGTGATACTATTTTATAACCTCTTCGGAAATTAATGACCCAAGAATAAACTTAATATTTTATAATGCACAAACTGCTAGTACACATACTATAGTTTACATATAAGAATAGCCTGCAAAGGGGAATTTGTAATATACAGACAATAAATGGTTATATAAACATGGGAAGTAATATTAAATGATCCAGTGTTCCAAAGTTATTTTTAATATGAATCCTGATATATTCCTAGAAATATCTGTCAAAGTCTAGTATTAAAAATGATTATCTTGAGATCTTTAACATTTCATAATGGTGATTACGAAAGTAATTATTACTAATAAATGTCTAGAAAAAATACTAACTCTAAGAATATAACTGAAAAAGTAAAGTTTCATTTCCAGGAATGACTTTAAGTTGGACCTCCTAAAATAACCAAAAGACATATCTAATTTTAAAGTTTTAAGAAGGGAAGAAAAGAGACTTGATTTATCTTTTGGGATGACTTTTACTGGCTATTTTTTAAGATTTTTTTTTTTTTTTTGACAGAGAGAGACAGAGAGAAAGGGGAGGGCCCAGAGCAGTCTCCATAGTTGACAGCATTAATTTTTAATACAGTTTCACTCCACAGGTGGGTGCAGGGCTGCACAGGGCAGAAACTTGGCAAGAACTGAACTGGGGGCACACCCCAGTTGAGCATATGGGTCTGCATGGGCCGGAACCGGGATTCAATCCTCGGTCTCCGGGGCTGCAAAGCGAGTGCTTAACCCAATGAGCCATCACAGCTTCCCCTCACTGGCTATTTTTAGGGAGAGGAGATTGTCAGGGACAAGAGAAAAACTAGAAGACCACAGGAGGCTTATATAATTGTCCAGGTAAGGAATTAAACATTTGAATTGTGCAATTATCAAAGGAGATGGTGAGAATTAATCAAATTAATACATAATTTAGGATGAGATAATATACACACAACAGAATATATTAATAATCAAAATTACTTGCTAAATTTATACACAAAAACCAAAGTCAACTTCCTGTTTTCCCATTGAAATGCACTGATGTGACAAACTAGACATTTATGATGAATCTATAATGTTTGGTAGGAGCTGAAAATAAGCTGGGGATTACACAGAAACTCTAATTTTTATTTTCTGTATTGCTATTATTTTAATTTATTTTTATTAATGAATATGAACTCTTTTTGAAACAATGGAAAAAATTTCTGTCATAAAAATATAAATAAATGGAAAAGTCAATGATTCAGTATATATTTTTAAGTTGCTATTGACGAGAGATCGAGAGAGAGAGAGAGAGAGAGAGAGATACAGAGACAGAGAGAGAACTGAACTGGGGGAACTCCCCAGTTCAGCACATGGGTCCGCACGGGCTGGGGCTGGGATTCGATCCTCGGTCCCTGGTGCTGCAAAGTGAGCGCTCAACCCACTGAGCCATCCTGGCTTCCCCATCAGTATTAATTATACAGAAGACAGCATCCATAAAAAATATTTATAGCTACATAAAAAATACTAAATTTTATATGGTCACATATCCTAAAAATTCATCAAAATAGTATAATTACATATGGTCATATGTATTAATGACATATTTTCAACATGTATAGCAAAACAAAACTGTTCTGGCATTTAGAATGTGGGTTACTTTATTTTTACTTCAATATCATTTATAATAACTACAAATATGAATCCTATGATATGCAATATAATGTTTGCAAACTTTCACAGAACTTAAGTAATATCATTGTTAAGTCTCACTGGCCATGATACCTACAAATCAGTTTTGTTCTATAAATATGTTATAATCAATATTAAAAATAATTTGTCTAGTTGGTTTCAAAAGTAAGAGTAATAACTGTACATCTTCAATTTTACAGATTTTAATTTTTACAAGTTTTATCAGCTAAACAAAGCTTTAAATATATTTTAAAATCAGCTCTAATCAAAAATTCAAAAACACATATCTGAAGAACCTTGGTTAATTTTGAAATTACTCAATGAATAAAAAGTTAAACATTCACTAAACACAGCAGTATAAAGTACTCTTCTTGATTCAATATTACTACATCTCAAATTGGAGTACAGTTAAAATAGTCAACAGGATTCAAGATAATCATTAAGCTTTAATTAATGTTAAAAACTAAAACTATTCTGTGTGTGTCCATTATCCAATCTGATTATATAAGCAAAAGATTAAAATGAGAATATCATTTCATTTTATTATTATTTAAATATACAGAATTTTGTAATTAGATACCATATATTTTGAATTACATATATTTGAATTACATATAAATGGCATTTGTAACACCAGCTTTAATCTAAATCCTGTCAAAGCTCATCACACTAATTTCTACAAATATTTCATTAAAAAGGTCATTTGAATTTGTCTCAAATAACACTGGTGTCAATTAGTATAGGATTGACAAGTCGTCTTCCCACATGGTTGCGGCATACCTTCTCATCAAGTTATCACTTAGTGTTTATAGAAGAGACTCCTCCAGGAAGCTGCAATCAATCTATTCATTCTACAAATATCTTCCAGTACCTACTGCAAGGCACTGGTATGATAGGTTGAAAAATGACAAGAACCAAATGATATCTACTTCCTGCCCTTAAGAAGTTTACATTCTAGTAAAGGAGACTGAATCAGAAAACGAGATAGTCTGGACTAAGTAGACAGTATTTATTATATGATGAAAACTAGATTCATTTGAGACATATTTGGGGAAGTCCACTCAATAAGACCTGATGAAGGAGTAGCTTCAGGAGTGAGCAAGCACATATCAACAATGATTCAGAAGTTTTTGCATGATGGAAGTTTATTTATTGATATAATAAAGAGTAGGAACTAGAACAGTTTAGTGAGGCACAGATATATTTTTTAAATCTTTTCTAAAATGTTAAATTTGAGAAGCCTATCAGACATCCAAGTAGAGATGTCAAGCTGAAAATATGAGTCTGGAGCTAAAAAGAAAAGCCCATATAGTTATAAGTTTGAGTCAGAGACACAGAGTCACTATGTACAGAATAGGAATGTAAGAAGTCAAGTAGGATATAAAACTGAAAGTAACAAAGAAACAAAAACTCATGGACACAGTCAATAGTTTAGTGGCTACCTGAAGGTAAAGGGGAAGGTGGGTGGAAGAGTGGGAGTTGGGGGAGTAAGGAGGAGGCATCAAATATACAGTGATGGAAAGAGAGCTGATTCTAGGTGGTGAGCACATAATGCAATGCATGAGCAACATAATGTAAAATTGTACACCTGGAAACAATGCAACTGTACCAACCCATGTCACCCTAATAAATTTAACAACAAAATATAAATAAAAAGAAAAGCAAAGGAGTGAACTCAGTAGCATGTAAAGGAGAAAAATCAAATGGCACTGCCTATGACTGTAAAGGAAATGAGAAAGACACGATTTGGTTCATCACATTAAAAACTAGAAAAAGTTTCAGGAAAAGCATCAGTACTTAAATGCTTTGAACACTATGGAGATTTAAGTAAGATGACACTGAATATTATTCATGATATTTGGCAATGTAGAAATTATTAGTGGGAAGAGAGGTGACTTGATAGATTAATTTAAATAAAATTCTATGCAGAATTCTGGAATTACAAATTATCAAAAGTAATGCCTCGGAAAACATTTCACTATCTAATACAATATCTAAATATCCTATACCCTATGTACATATTTATATGTTAAATGTAAGAAAACTTTTATTAAATCCCTACTAAGTGACAAGCAATCTATAGTGGCCTAATAATTCAAATGGGTAAATCACAGGAGCTACAATCTTTAAATATAATGAGCTCAGAACATAATGACACGATCATACATATGAAACACTTAAAATACAGATGTAAATAATGCATAATAAAGTACAGAGGTCATTGAAATACAAAAAGAAAGAATTTATTTCCTATATCTTATACATTTGTGAACTAGAATTGCCATTTCTAAAAGTCAAAATAGCCCTTGTAGGGCTGTTGGTTATGTAGAATACCCCGACCCTGAGCATCATAAAATTAGTAACTTCATGCCTAAATAAAGCACTAGAAACACAGAAAACACCAAACATCAGTAAGAAGAGTATAATAATTAATGAGACACTTGCAATACTGATTTAGGATTATAAGAAAGACCAATACATTTGTTACTTATCAGACTTCACTTGACTTCTTTTTTAAAGTTGTTGGAGTGACATTGGTTAGCAAAATTACATAGGCTCCAGGTGTACAACTCCAAAATACATCTTCTATGTGTTGCATTGTGAGCTCACTACACAGAATCAGTTTCGTTTTCCATCACCATATACTTGAATTACTCTCCCCCTCCCCCACACCCTTTCCCACTCCCCTTTTGACAACCACCAATCGTCTTTCAAAAGTTAAAGCCTGCCATATATTGTAATCTTATTACATTAATACAATTTATAAATGTAAAATGGACTAAATACGGATGAGCATGGAAGAAATATGTCATGGCAGAATAGTCATAACCAGGCTCATATGACATAATGACTTAAAAAGAGTCAATATTTTAAAGATTTACTTTATTGTTTCTTACAGAGAGAGAAAGACAGAGACAGAGACAGAGAGAAGGAGGAGGGCCCAGAGCAGTCTCCATAGCCGTAAGTCATCAGCTATTGAAATGGTTTCTTGCCACACAGGTAGGCGGGGGCCAAGCAGGGCGGGTAACTGGGTCAGAGGCCTCTGCATGGGATGCATGTTCCTGTGAGCTGAGGGCCTAACCAGGGGCCTCTCATATGGGATGCTTGTCCCAGCAAAAACCTAACTGGGAACACACTCCAGTTCAGCATATGGGTCTGCACAGACCAGAGCTGGGACTGAGACTCGATCCTCTGACCCTGGGACTGCAAAGCAAGCGCTTAACCTGCTGAATCAACCCGGTTAACCAAGTCATTTTTTTTTTTTATCTCTATAGTTCCTACAAAAAAAAAATTATGACATTCACAGAATTATAAAAGTGGCAGTGCAATTTCAATTACATCCTGAAATAAGCCAGTATCAAGAACTTGGTTCTTTAGGGAAAAAGGTCAATTGGCTTACATATGTCAAGCAAAGCAAGAAATTCTACAAAAGGCTGAAGAAAAGTCATGTAGGTCTCATTTGCTATCATTAATGATTAAAACAATAGCAAATATTTAACTTAGTGTTAGAACCCTTCTGAATTCAACATGTACTAACTCAATCACAATATCACTATAAAGTAACTAACTACTGTTATCCCCATTTTACTTATGAGGAAACAATTCATTAACTTAAACATAGTCACTTAAACAGCAAGAATTATTGCTATTACATTTTATCAAGAGCTGAAATTATTTTAAATATTGTTATAAGATGATTAAACATGCACATTATAAGCTATTATTGACATCAATAATATGACTTAAACTGTCTTCCTTCCTGAGGGAGGTTTAATATTAATCTGTCTTTTCAGATGTTCTTGCTTTAATTCTATCCCAATCACCTCTGATATGGTTCATTTATAACAGAAATTTGTCAAATTTCAATTAACTTTTTTGATGTTAATGCTGGTCTCTCTGCAACACATAAAAAAATTAGAACAGTTTAATTTCAACAGAATTTGTTGGCGAGACAGAAAACAGGTCCAGTTACCTGAGACTGAGCACTCATAAAAAACCCTTGTCCTGTATCTCAGTAGGCCATCTTCTGTTCAGTGTTTGGCCTGTAAAGTAACAAAAACTTACCCTGACAAAGAAAAGGGTGCCACCTATCTAAAGAGAGCAGCCAATTGGGGGTGCTGGGAAGCTGCTGCTGCCAGATGGCCCTCACGTCTACTGGTCTTGTTTTATAGACGGATTGTTCAAAGCACCCTAAAGATCCTATTACACAGTGGGTGCAATTCACCTCAGCTTGCTCACAAAAACAGACTGTTTTAATTAAAACAGAAGGAACTATACAGAGACGGCATCTCCAACCCACCTCTTTTCTCTTTTCTTTGGTTACTAGTGATGATGGTAATGATTACAATGACAAGTAATTTAAAATTAAAGAGAAAGTCAGTTTATTTTACACTGTCTGTGGCTTAAACTTTTGGGCAAAAGCCAAGACTTACAGAAGGAGAATGGATATTAGCAGCAATCAATGACTATTTGAACATCAAAGACATTGAGTAAGAAACTACTGTATAAGACTCATTGCTCTTTTAATAACCACCTTGAGATTTTGCTGAGCTCAAGATTTTAATGTTGTCACCACTCTCCATAATATCAGAATACCGAGTGGAATATATTCCGATATTAACATATCAGATATGTGGGTGAATTCACATGAAAAAACAAAAAAACTTAATTCTACATAATCATAATGGATTCAATTTATTAAATCTATAGTTATCTAAATAAAGGACACTGAGAAACCCCATTTTATAATAAATGAACAAAAAATGAAATTAAGCACTTACTTTTTTCAAGTTCGATTTATTTTTATACCTCAGTTCTATTGATTGTGAGTTTTAAGTACAAGCAATGATAAAATGTACATATATTATAGGAATAAAATATCTGGGCTAGAAGAAGAATAAAAAATAGGAATAAATTTTCATTTGAATTCAATATTGTAAATGCAAGTTGCATGTACACAGTCTTATTCTCCTTACAGAAGTTGTATTCTAAATTGAAATGTCATTGATACACTTTTGTAAATCAGAAGTGCTAGTTCATGTATATTTTATTCCTTATACCAATCCTTTTAAGACATAATGAAATGCAAACATACTGAAAAGAATTAACTCAAATCAATGTGTCCTTCTGAATGACATATCCTTCATACCTACAAAGCCATCTCATCAGCCAGGCTATTGCACTCATGCTCATAAATCTGACAAGGTTGGTTGATTCCCTTCCAATCCCATTTACATTGAGAAATATGTAGCCATATAACTTATTTTTCTATTAATTTATAAAGTGCTACAGGTATGGTGAACAGCAAAATTACCTGTTAGCTTCCAAAGCAGAGGCTTATATATTGATTATCTTTGTATCTCATTATTGATGTAGAGTTTTTGAATATAAACCAAAATGCAAGACAAATTTTGTTGTGTTGTAGAAAACAAAGCCTTCAGTTAGGATAATCCAAAACTGTCAATGAGATCATATTTCACTACGCCACTTAAGCCCATATACGGAGAAAATGATTTATTACTTCAACTACAAGTTATTATTTCTAATTAAAAATTAACCCATAAGGGAAAGCCGGGACGGCTCAGCGGGTTGAGCGCTCGCTTTGAGGCCATGAGGACCGAGGATCGAATCCCGGCTCCGGCCCAGGCAGGACCCACGTGCTGAACTGGGGAGTTCCCACAGTTCGGTTCTCTAGCTGTCTCTGTCTCTGTCTCTCTCTCTATCTGTCAAAAAGTAAAATAGAAATAACTATGCACTGA
>PVKE010041700.1:0-14054 GCA_004027555.1 Craseonycteris thonglongyai | reverse complement strand
GGGCACTAGATATAAGGTGATGGAAGGGGAACTGATACTGAGTGATGGGCACATAATACGATGCATGAATGATGTGATGTGGACTTGTACATCTGTAAACTATCTAATTGTTACCAACCAATGTAACCTCATCAAATTTAACAATAAATTAAAAAAAAACAAAAAACAAAAACAAAAAACTTATGTACCTTAATGTTCATTGCAGTGCTGTTCATGGTGGCCAAGACATGGAAACAACCAAAGTGCCCCTTGATAGATGAATAGATTTAAAAAAAGCTGTGGTACTTATATACAATGGAATATTACTCAGCGATAAGAAAAGATGAAATATGGCCATTTGCAACATGGATGGAACTTGAGATCATTATGCTAAGTGAAATAAGCCAGACAGAAAAATCTAAGATCTACCATATTTTCCAGCGTATAAGACGACCCCCTAATTTTACAGTTAAAACATAGGTTTAGGCCTATATTTGCTGTATAAGACTACCCCCCACTTCTGAGGCTGTAGTCTTATACAGCGAATATAGGCCTAAACCTATGTTTTAACTGTAAAATTAGGGGGTCGTCTTATACGCCCGGTCATCTTATACACCGGAAAATACGGTATACAACTTCACTCATATGTGAAATACAAAACTGAAAGCAACACAGAAAAAAAAAAATCTCATGGACAGTCAATAGATTAGTGGCTACCTGAGAATAAAGGGAGAGGTGGGTGGGAGAGGAGAGAAGGGGAGCTAAATATATGGTGATGGAAAGAGTTGTGTACCGAATAAGAGGAATGACAATCAAATAAGTCACTGCCTCACAGAAATCAGCCTTTCTTGAATCTTAGAGCAAATATAAAATGATTTCATATATAGTCTTCAATGGTTTATATTGACATAAATCAGATTGAAGATTTTTTTTTAAGATTTATTTTTATTGTGTTTTGACAGAGAGACAGACAGGACAGAGAGAGACACAGAGAAGGGGGAGGGCCCAGAGCAGTCTCCATAGTTGACAGCATTAGTTTTCCATACAGTTTCACTCCACAGGTTGGGGTGGTGGGAGGTGGCAAAGCATATGTTTATGTCACTGATTATGGGTATATATAAAATCTTGGTTTATCAGAGCTGTGTAAATATTAAAAAAAAAAGAGTCATATACCTAGAACCTATATAATTTTTACTGGCCAACATAACCCTAATAAATTTAACAGTAAGTAAAAAAAAAAAAAAAAATAGTGCTCAAAAAATAAATAAAATAAAAATGTTAGCAACACCAAAATATGTCCCATTCTTTGGGAGTGTAGAGACAGTTGCTCAAAAATTTGATAGTCAATGGTCTGCAAGGTTTAGGAGAGCTATATTCTCCAGCTAGAATGGTAAGCAGCAAGTTGCATAAATGCTTAGGGGATGTATTTAAACAAAATAATAGAAAGCCTTTCATTGAGTAATTCCTTTAGTGTGAATAGCTTATTCACAGACAAGTGAATTTTCAAATAAATGCCCCTATAATGCAAAATATCTCTTATTTAGGATATCTTAGGGTAGGTTTCTTCTTTGATCAAATAATTAAAACCATGCTTACAATCTTTGGTTTATGTAATTCACTGATCCAACAATCATAGAGTTTCAGTGTATTACATTTATATTTGTTTATGTATTTGTTTATGAAGTAGCTGCTAAAATGTTCCTATCTTATAATATTATTTATAATTACAAAAAATGATAAAAAGTTATTTTTCCCAATATCAAGATTTGTAGACATAATTAGAAAGTAATTCTGAATACAAATGATAACTCATGTGAAAAATAGTTTTCTAGATTATAGATATTAATAACTTCAGTTTGGCTTCAATCTACAATTTTTTCTAGTTTGAAAAATAAATTTACAAAACTTTGAAATTAGAATCACCTAATGCATGCTTTCCAAAAGTACATTACACTTAATAACGAACTAGGTACATGCTCTGTAAAAGTGATCTTCAGTAAAAGATTTACAAAGTACAGAAGAACGATACGGAATTTGAAAAGTCCTACAGCAAGAGGTATTTATTTACTTATTGTTTAACTACAGTATTTCTCATACATGGAGACCACATCCTGAAGAATGAGTTTTCCCTGGAATATAATTTTGGAAATG
Source organism: Craseonycteris thonglongyai (assembly GCA_004027555.1). Classification (NCBI taxonomy): domain Eukaryota; kingdom Metazoa; phylum Chordata; class Mammalia; order Chiroptera; family Craseonycteridae; genus Craseonycteris; species Craseonycteris thonglongyai. The sequence continues at coordinate 11,924 of PVKE010041700.1, read as the reverse complement.
CAAGTTTCAAGAATTTGTAAATTGTTATAAGTTTGGTCTTAAAAAATGTTGACATTCAGGTCTTTAGTAAATGACAATTTTACTAATGTACGTACTTGACAATATGTTTTCTCTATTATAGCAGTTCTCGTTTAATTCATCTTTTATTCTCTAGTTTCAGCTGATACTTAATTTTTTCTATTTTTATAACTAGGGTATTTATTTGCTGTTGCTGCTAATTATTTCTTTATTTTCTTTAAAGATTTATTTTATTGTTTTTGACAGAGACCAGGGACAGACAGAGACAGGGGGAGACAGAGAGATGGGGGAGGGCCTAGTACAGTCTCCATAGTTGTAAGTCATCAGTTTTCAACATGGTTCCATCCCACACAGGTGGGTGGGGGCCATGCAGGGTTGGAACTGGGCTAGGGGCCTCCCACATGGGAGGCACACCCTCCTTGAGCTAGGGGCGGAACCAGGGGCAAAAACCAAAATCGGGACCTCCCACAAGGGAAGTACACCCCAGCCCATCACATGGGTCTGCACGGGCCTGGGCCAGGATTTGATCCCCAGTCCCCAGGGCTGCAAAGCAAGCGCTGAATTCACTGAGCCATCCCAGTGTCTTCTATTTCTTTAAATTTGAGTAAGAAATCCTTGTAACAACTGATTGAGCTTCCCTCTCCAAACCTGTAGCAACCCAGTTAGTTTTTTTGCATTAAAACCAGCAAGCTATACATACCCTCAGTTGGATTCTGGGACCTACTGCAAGTTGATTTTAATTGAGGTGGGGGATATATAAATACATGCCAGGATTGGGTCCATTCAGACTTGTAGAAATGTATAGTCCTAAGACCCTAGACTGGTCATGAGGCAACAAGAAATACCTTCTTTGGGATTTTTGGATCTGGTTCTTTTAGTTCCCTTTGACTTAATGCAAAAACATTAGGCTGCAGAGATGTGTGATTAAAAATATAGCATTATCTAGTCATTTAGTTCAGGATATTCTTGATTTTATTAAGATTTGTTTCTTTAAGTTTCCTTCAACAATTCACTGAGTTTTCCTTCAGTGGAAAGAAATGTCCCCTGAGACTGTATTCATAATTTCCTGCCAACTGTGGTAAGTCCCAATTACCACTGTCAATGTTAATTTTAAAGAATGACAAGCTTCTGTGTAGCAAATAAAAGGCAGATCATCAGGCCAAGAGCCCTATGCGAATTATAAGCAGTTTCAAATTCACATAGTCTGTCTCTCTAAGAATCCGAAGAGTAAGAAATAAAATAATTTTTTCAGGGATATGTGAAAAGGTGCAAACCAAACCACTTATATTGATTGCTGGCCAATATGGATAAAAGTATGACAGGGTAATAAATCTTTTATTAGTTTCTCTAGACTTGTTTTAAGTACGTCAGTAAGAAGTTGTTCATGAAATTGTTGTTTCTTTGATCTTGCACTTTCCTGTTAAATTGTTTTAATTTAATAATTATGCAAAATGAGAACACTTTAAGCTTATATTGTTTAATTTTGCAAAATTGCCTTAAAGAGAGATCTGGCATAATTCACGTGATTAATTTGAAATTCTACTTTTGAGCTTTTTTGAATAAATTAGAGTGTTAACTACTCAGAAAAAGGCACACTTATTTCCACATAGTTATTACAGAGTCAGAGAAAAATATATAACACACTAGCAAAATTTCAATAACATCTATAATATGTGTGGCAAGAAAATTCGTTTTACTAGAAATAATCCAGCTATATGCAGGTCTTTCATAGTTACAAAAATAAATTATATTAAGCAATCAATATGTTTTGAGATTCAGCAACATTGTTTTCAGAAAAAAATGCAAAAACATTTTGTAAAACACCATCTTGAAATTTGCAGCAAAATATAACTAGAAAATCCTCTTTATGAGAATGATCTCAGAAAAAGTAGAATTTCTAATGACTTAAATGCAGTTTTAAAAGTTAGAAAGCATATATTTAGTCAGATATATTTCCCTCATTCATTAGGAAAAATTAATTTTTTGAATTCCTATTCTAATTCCTCTTCTACTCAACTGAAAACAAGGTCTGAAAATTAAGTTCACAAACTCATCCTAGAAAAAGTGCTACATACCTCATTGCTGACTATCAACCACTACAGCCACTTTCAAAGTATTCCCCTTAGGAAGCTATGCACCAACACCAACACCTAGTCCACCCTTCAAAGCAATTTTGGAACTCTTTCTAGAATGGCCATCAGAGCCATCATTGTATTACCCTTCATGTCTTGAATGTCATCAATATGTCGTTATTTCAATATTTCCTTTATCTTTGGGTAAGAAAATAGTCACTGGGTGCCAGATCGTGTGAATAGGGAGGGTGTTCCAACACAATTATTTGTTGACTGGCTAAAAACCCTCTCACAGACAGTGCTGCGTGAGCTGGTGCATTGTCATGATGCAAGAGCCATGAGTTGTTAGCAAAAGGTTTAGGCCATTTTCATCTAACTTTTTCATGCAGCCTTTTCCATACTTCCAAATAGTCAACTTGGTTTACTGTCTGGTTGGTTCAAATTCATAATGACCAATCCCTCTGATATCAAAAACTTTTAGCAATATCATTTTGACTCTTGATTTGGACTGATGAAACTTTTTTGGTCGTGGGGAATTGGCTGGCTTCCATTGTGTATCTTGACGCTTTGTTTCAGGGTCATATTCGAACAGCCATGTTTCATCACCAGTGATCCCAAGGTTCAAAACATCATTTTGCCTCTCCAAAGGCCTTGGCAAACTTTGACTCTCCTTTGCTTTTGTTCATAAGTGAGCTCCTTCATGACCACTTTTGCACACACCCTTCTCATGCCAAAATTTTCAGTTAAGATTTTTCTGATTATTGATGTTTACTTGGTCTGTTATGCTTCTCACAGTCAGCAGGTGATTGTGATGCACAATTTGATGAATTTTTTGCAATGTTTTTTTCAATTTTGCTCATTACTGGCCACCCTGACCTCTCTTCATCAGTGATGCTTTCTCTCCCCTTAGAAAAATGTTAAATCCATTTGTACACTGCTATTTTCTTCATGACCTTAACTCTATAAACTTAGACTAACATGACCCTGATTCCACTTCCATTCTTGCCAAGTTGAACAAGAAATTTAATGTTTGTTCATTGCTCTAATTCAAGCTTTGACATTCTCATGAGAGCACACAAAAACATGCAATAATAATAATGAACGCCACCCGGCAAGACACCACCACACAACAACACAAACAAGCTACGAGACACTGATATACCGAGGTTATGAAACCTACTGAGATGTCTATACAGTGCTGTCAATGTAAGCACACGATGGCAAGTTCATGAACTTAATTCTCTGACTACGTATACTGAATATAATTGTGGTTTCCTTATGCAGGAAAAGTTTAAAAAGTTCTTATTGTACCACAAACTTTATATTTACCACTTCTAAACAAAGATATCCCATACTATGAATATAATTAAATAATCCAAAATGATTTACTGTGCTTCCAGCATTATTTTGAATTATATCATCACAAAAAGACTCAATCTCTCATCCAAAAACCTATTAGTAGTGTCATAATTTGATATGTAGCCAAAACTATTCATTTCCCAGAATTTTAAAGGACTAAATTAAATTTAAATTGTAGAGTATGAATTGATTCTAAGAATAAACCAACAATAATTATGTGCAATTCCAAGGTGTTTTTTGTCATTATAATTCATCTGAATAAGTATAAACCACTTGTTAATATTGCATAGAAAATTTAACTCTAAAAGAGCTTTATGAAGGACCAAATTCTATTTAAGAGGGAGTATATAAAACAATATATCTTTATTTTCTCCTCTACTGGCCCCCAATAATGGAAACAGGAACTTGTAAAAGTTGAAATAAAGGCAGAAAGTAAGTCCAAATTAGGGCAGAAAATATGGCATTTCATTAGACATAGGAGCTATGTTATTTTTAAAGTCAGTGTTCTATACCTAGGACATCTTAAATGTGTGAATTCCGGTTTATACTGCCAGGAAACATATGGGCTGCACTGAGCTCTCCCAGGAAAGATCCTCAAGCCCTATCTGTATCGGAGATGTAAGAATGTGGCATATAATTGTGTCAACAGTTAACCCAGCCAGAGCAAAGCAACCACATTGTTTGCATTATATTTTGGCCAGCTTTCCAGTCTCAATGAAATAAACATGAGCATTGCCCAGGCTGCATTACATCTACTTATAATTCAGAGGTACTAATTTTATATCAGGAGATTTTTCTCTTTGAATATACCTGAATCTATATTTTTCCCTCTCATGCCAAGAGCAATTTGTTCACTGTTTACACAGAACTACCAAAACAGAAATGCTAGAAATCACACAGGCTGATACAAATGCGGTCTGTATCAGTTTGAGGCATAAGCCATATTCTTAGTAAACCTCCATTTAGCCAATATTACCTTGGCCCAATGACTTTTAGACAGTGGAAGAACCTGAGAGTATACTGTATTTTCCTTTCACTTGATTCTCTAATAATTAATCCATATTAAGAAGGGAGAAGGAAGGAATTCAGAGCTAAATTTTATGGATAGTCCATTGAATATTCCAGATTAAAGAATCCAAGGTTTAATTTTAAGTCCTCTTGGGTTTACCAATAGTTTAAAATATTAGTATAATTTGAGTGAAGTTAACAGATTAATTGACCTCAGCAGAGCACAGAAGTCCATCCTTATGCACAATGGTTATGTTCTAGCTGGGTAGCAATATAGTAGCACAACAAAATTAATTTAGAGTAATTCAATCCAGAAATTGAAAACAATTTTTAATTACATCATACATGTAATTGTAAAATTTTTAAAGTCTATGTTTTCAGGCTTAGCATAAAAAACCAAAGTTAACATTTTCTATGATCTCCCCAGTTAATTTTGATTTTGCTTATTTAACCAGAGGCCACATAAGAGGCACATTTTAATCAATAGTAGTAGTAGTATTTATCACATAAATTGATTTTGTTAGCCATGTTTCTACATGCTGGAACATAGGGGCTTACAGTTCTGTGTTATAAATTATAATAAAATCTGAATCTTCTGGATTTTTGCAATTATAACTTTTATTTTTTGTAGTTAATTGGAGGTTAACAACATTTATCACTTAAAATATTTCTATTAATTAATAAATTTGGAAAAATATAGTTCATCTGTTCTAGTGGTTTTTAAACTTTCTCCTTAATGCAGAATCATTTCAATAAGAAAAGCATTCAGCGTTTCACTAGCCAAAATAAAACAAATGCAGGGTTCTTACATTGAAAGAGAGCAATAGGCAACCTCCCTTACACCCCTTCAACTAGTATTTTATTTTTTGATCCTATTTTATAACTTAAATGCTGAATGAAGAGTTAATATATACTTATAGCTTGAAAACAATAGTGATGTCTATTTTCCTTGTTTCACTCATACAGAAATAAAGATATAAAGGTATTCAGTGACATAATCAATGTGGCCATCTTGCACAATAAAGTCCAAACTGTCCCCATGTCTCTTGGCTTCCAAACCATTGTCTTTCCCTATTATCCTACTCTATTTCTCTCTCTTAGAATCAGGAAAACATAACTCCAAACATAAAAAAATTATTTGTGGTTAATTCAAAATTCTCTTTCACCTAAATGTTGTTTACTCTGAAGGGAGACATTGCCTCATATGCTTCACCAGTTAAAAGCTGCATTGGGGCTGAATATTCCCCAATTCCATAGTCAGAGATTAATTTACATAGTTTACAAATGCATCCTTTAAGAGTCCCAACACGAACTGAGTATTGTAAGTGGAAAGAGAGTACAATTTACTGAAAACTCAGATGCCATGTCAATATGCAAACTTTTGTTAGGGACGAAAGGCAAGGATAATCATAAAACAGATTTTAAATGTCATAGATTTTGGGCAGGGGGTTGGGGAGCAACATTGGGCAAACTGGCTAAAACCAGTGAAAAGATTTCTTCCAGAATGTTCCTTAGCATTATTTATGAATAACTCCCACACTCCCCACCATGTCCCAGCTACCACCACATTTTTTTCCATTTATGCAATAAAAGGGAAGGAAAAAGGATTTATTATGTCTTTTCTAAGCCCTAGAATTTTATAATCCCATAACAATAGATACATAATGTTACAACTAAAAGTGGCGTGACACAGGGGACCATTTGATTAATATTTATATTTCTGAAAACTAGTATTTGAGAGCTGTTATCACCTTGATCTGATCAGAATTTTATCTTAAACCATTGGATTTATTAATATTTTGTAGAGTAAATATGTGCCCTATTTTCTACAGCTCATTTAACTTATATGAGAAGCTCTACTTTATTTGTAAACTTTTAATGAAGTACTATTATCATGGTATTAAAGCTTACTGCTCAACTGCCAAATAAATAGTGTCCCCTTAATTTGACCAAAAGGTGTCAAGAATTCTATTCCTTCCCATCCCTTCATTATACATCCCTAAATGTTGGTGGGAAGAAGAGGGTCTTTTACCTGTTATGGTGGGAATACCTTTATTTGGTTCTTTTTATACTTTCCTTAATTATATTTTGAATTGACTTATATGATAGTATTTTATTTATTAGGTAAGTTTTATGCAAAATTTTCTGACAAAAAAATTATATCAAAAAAACTAGCCACAAAACAATAATACTAGTATTTCTGAGAGCTTTCTTTGTGTCAAAATGGTGTTAAGAACTTTATACATTTTATCCTAGTTTAAAACAGTTATATAGAGATTATGATCATGGACATACAGGCAGGGTTGAAGCTGGGGATATACCCTTCGTCCTACCTAATAGCATACTGTATGGTTATTGTACCCATGTGATGACATTATTGAAACCTAATACCAAGAATGTACAGAATGATTCTCACCTTAGACCAGTCACCCATTCGCCACACGTAGCATTTCGAGTAGTCCTCACAGTCTTCAGCCTCCCTGGGTCTGGTGGAGAGGACACATTTCTTTCTAGGGTTAGTACACCTTACGGACCGGTGACGGACACCTTTGCCACATTTGACTGAGCACTGAAAGATAACATTAGAGAGTCTGGATAAAATCAGTGATTTGGAGATACAGGTTAATGATGAAATTATGTTAAGTATGGGTTCTAATGATCTCTTATAAGCCTACAGTACACATAAAGTTCAGGTAAAACAATAAAGAAAGAAGAAGAAGAATAGGCTATGCATCAGTATGGAGGCCAGGTGGAGCTTAGTGCACAGTGCTGGAGGTAAAAGGGTTTCAGGAACACAGGACCATTGTTACAGGGAGTAATACAATATAGGGATTATTTATGAAAGACAAATAATATACAGCGATTAAACGCAAATACTAAATTTGGTTGACAATTTTTTACATATAATTATGTAAGAAAATTCGTAATTTTATTTTTGCTAACAATTACTCTGCATTAGCACCTTAAATGTTTGTGAGAAATAACATTCTACAAGAAATTGTCATTTTTCACAAACTGTTCTTACAACTAAAACAGAGAAAGACAGCAAAAATAAATAAAAAAAATTCATTACATAATTATATGGAAACCATCATTCTAAATGGTTGTATGGATTGAAATATAACTTGGCTCAAAAATAGTGTACTTTACTTCATAAATGATGCTTTATTGACAATGATGATATAACAGATATGAAGCAACAAGTACATTCCACCAATCTTTTAGGTGCAACTTACCCTGTCTGTAACATGTATGCTCCCTATTATGGACTATGTAGAAAGCTCTCAGTCTTACAAAGTTACACATCACTGACTATCTGGACATAGGGACCAAAACGGCATTGGGTGAGACAGGGGAAGGTGAGGGGAATGAGACTGAGAACTATGACAACACTTGAAAATTCAATTTATATTTGTGTCTCCAAAAGGCCTAAAGAAAGGGATGCAGGTAAACATTTAGCAATGATGTAGTAACAGAATAACCATGCAGATTCCAATGGTTGTGTTCCTAGAAATGCAAGCATAGAACTAATGATATTTTTAACATACTAAATCTCGCACAAATAGGCTGGAGGTGGAATGTTTTTGTTTCTCTGATGTTCATGTGATTCATCTCTTCAGACTGAACTGATTCATATTGATGTAAAATTGGACATTGCATTCATTCTCCAAAGTACACATTATACGTGAAGAAGAATCTATTAAACAGCACGGTATAGCTCAGAAAAGTTAGACAACACAAAGCCACCGTATTTACTAATGTGCTTTTGGGGGGATTGGGTTCATTGAATATTCACAGATCTTATTATCTAAGCTACTTTATCATCATTTTCAAAAGAATTGCTACTTACTACAATGTAAGTTTTTCTATTTGTCATTTTCATATCCTTTATAACATTCTGAAATTAAGTGCATGGATGATTTTGTTCTGGGTATGTGTGTGTGTGTGTTGTGGTCTTTGCACATGTGTATGGGCATATAAATGTGTGTGTGTGTGTGTTAGTGAGTGCATATGCACCCACATACTCACCTAATATTCTTCAGAGCAGTCAGGAAATATGATGACTGGTGCTTATTATTATGTAAAGATATGTATCATGAAAACAGAAAATAAAGTGTGCAGTTTGGCATGGAACACACCTGTATACAGCATGCTACAAGTTAGCAGGAGTATGGTGAACTAAGTTAGCCAGCAGTGGGTTCAATTCCCAGCTCCCCCACTTAGGAATGACTTTGAATAACTACTTGATTTCTCTGAGCTATCTTATAAAATGGTAAAATTGTTAACTTTCTTGTATTGGTTATTAAATGTAAACAATATATTAAATATGAAGTAAAACTACAGTCCTTGCTTGCAGAAAATTATTGTTAATGTCAATTCCTTTTTTTCCTCAGTTTTAAATATACAGGGTTATCTAATAAATTAAATGTATATTTTACTATGTGCCTTCTTAAGAGTATACTCATGACATATAAATGGAAAAGCAGGGTTCTAAAGTGTATATAAAATATGCTCTTAATCATGTTTACAATATTTACAGAATAAAGAATACAGTGTAAATGTTTTTGTTTTTTCCTGTTTTCAAAATTATTTATAATGAGCATATTTTTTTTTCTTATTAGCAAATTCAGCAGATGGTATTAAAAAATATCACCTGCCATGAAGAGAGATTCTGAACATGATATGATAGACCTTCTACAAGCTGAGTCAGAAAGGAAGAGGAACAGAAATGGGACGTTACCACACCTCTGACCACACTCCTGCCTCCCACACGGTCATGCAGTCCTGGCCCTCGCAGCGCTGGGTGGAGGCAGGCTTAGGCCCAGCACAGTCCCTCTCCCGGGCCCTGGTCAGAGTTCCGTTGCTCAGCTGTTGGGTACATGCCACTTGTCTGCTCTGCATCCCTTTTCCACAAGTTCGTGAACACGGGGTCCATTCTGTCATCATCCATCTAAATGGAAAGCAAGAGTCACTAAAACATGTTCAAAGATATCTACCACTTTTAATGAATTGGGATCTTCCCTGAGGACCAGTAAATTAAACAACACTCCAAATTTATGTCAAGAAGCAAGCAAAGCCTATGCCAGAAAAGTGATTCATGAAATTTGGTGTCCGTATGATTCCTGTCAATAAAACACTCTGCATTTCCCATTATTTGGACAACTTTATGTGGGATCTGAAAACTCCACTAAACTATAATATTGGCACAATTCTATATTAGCACAGAGCAGGGCAATCGGAAGCCAGAGCTTAATTCTGGGTTCCTTAGTAGCTGTGCACATTCTTAAAACAATACTTAACAGCAGTTAAGGTCCCCCTTTGTCATGTGTAAAAGCGTTTATTACTATATTATCTGACATAAAATAGGCACTCAGTATATAGTGTGTGTGTATAGATATAGCAGATACATAATATATACTATACGTATTATAGTATATGAGTATTTGTAAATGACTTATACTTATTGATAGATGTGTCTAGCTTCATCACTCGTTTAGAAAACAAACCATATGCTCAGCTTGCTCCCCAAATACTTTCTGAATTCACCTCATGGCACTTGCTTCCTGATAGCCAGCTCTAAGTCCCTCCTCCTAGCAAGGTCTTCTCCATCCAACCTGCAGGCACTGTGCTCCCCTCTGACCCCTGTCACCTGGCTTCTGGAACTCATATGACACTTATTAAATATTCTCTAGGGAAGCAGAGGGGCTCAAAGTCTCCCTATAGAATTTGACCTTCTCTTCCTGATTAGTATATGAGTTCTTCAAGGGCAGAGATCAAGGGCAGAAATGCCTTATTCTTCTTTGCATTCATAACAATTTTCATACAATAGCTTTGCATTAGACATTTCTCAATATGGAATTTATGTTTCTCTCTGTTTTCTAGAAATATCCTCAATTCTTCCAAATTTACTTGAGTCCATATGTTCTTGTCAATGAGCTGAAGTTTGAGATGTTACATCCTCTTTCAGTCTAGTTTTCTTATTTGTATGGTGGTTTCATTCTAAATGATGAATATTTGGTTAACCTCACCAACATCACTTCTTGGTGGTATAATAAATATACTGCCTTCTTTTCTGAGAGAAGGAAAACACTAATCTCTAACAAAGAATACCAATCTCCAGCTGCAAAACTAATTCCTCACTCAGAAATGTACTGACCTTTTAAAACTACTCATTTTACCAAGTCATTATTGAGGCATTTTCCCCCAAGATAGCTGAGGTCAGTGAATGAACAGCAAATGGCATGCACCGTACACTTTGATCCTTCACTGACCAAGTTAGAAAGTGTCAAATACATTCTAGTCTTCCAGTTCAGCTCATTCAAGCTTCCTGATATATCAGAAAAAAGCCATTGCTCTTTCATCCATATAGAAAAGTTATATGGTATATAAATGATGTTTTCAAATATTTTAACAAATTACCAAATGCAAGATAAATCAGCATTTTAATATCTATTTTAAAAAATAAAGAAAGAGAAGAGAATTCTTAGGTATAACAATCACAAAAAGGATCCAGGTTCTTTGGCCAACAAGGCAAAGGCCACAAAGTCTGTTCCTTTATTTGTCCAGCACTGAATGCAAAGGACACAAGGATCTGACTGTAGGTAGCAATAATTCATTAGGTCACCCTTCCTGAATACTATACTACCTTTTTAAAAAGGTTAATTAGTTGACCTACTTATGGGGTTAGGCTGAAAAGCACACATCCAGGCAGTTGCATAACATTATTGGAAGTATTACAATGTACTTGTATCTTTTGCACATTCTTTTACACATCATTCTTTTATCCTATTCTTTAGAAGCACCTTTTTGCCTGGGATGGGGTAGGATTGTTAGAGCAGAAATGCACATAGGAAAGGTTGATAATCAGCTTTTTGGCACTCAAAATACATTGAATCTACAGAAAAGGAAGTCTTGAGATTTCAACTTTGTAGTGGAAAAAAGGATTTTCCAAATTCTTTTAAATTCTCATTAACGTAGTGTGAGCCAGATCTGGAGAGCTTCATAACTGAGCTTTGTATTAAACAGAAACCAAGGGAACTTGGGATGCAGTGCACTTGAGAACTGGGTAAGGCAGGGGAATAAGGAAACCAGAACTGAGCACTAGCCTGGGTGACACTAATTCCCAAAGAGATTACTGAAAGCCGAAAGAGTCAATTGGCAACTGGTTCCTCCTCCCCTTCACTGTGTGTACCTAATCACTGTGGTGTAAGATCATGAAGATTATATTCCTTACAGATCACTACAAAGCTGAAAGTTCTTTGCATATCCGAGCTTCAAGATGTACCGTATTTTTTGCTCCATAAGACGCACCTGACCTGCCTGGACCCGCTCTCCTTCCATGCAGCCCCTGCTTTCTGATCTGCCTGCAGGCTTCCCCACAGCACCATTAAGGTCCCCGATGTGCACTCTTCTTTGCAGTATTTGCTCCATAAGGTGCACACACTTTTCCCTCCACTTTGGGGGGGG
>PVKE010041699.1:0-14056 GCA_004027555.1 Craseonycteris thonglongyai | reverse complement strand
TAGAGATAGATTTTATAAGAATATTTTATCAATATGTTTAAATGGCTGCAATATAAAGATATAAATTATTAGCCAGAAATCTCAGCATCCACTTATTTATCAGTAAGCTATTTCTATTCATAAATGATAAAAATCCACCCGAACACATTTGCATTACACCCTAATTACAACTGCATTCCCTCTTAATACCTGCATAATTTTTTCTAACTTCAACTTCCCATTCTCTCATTCTGCAACAAGCTCTTGAGTCCTCCTTGAATATAACTCCTGAGTATACAAAAAATGCCTTAATCTCCTCCATCCCTTCTCTACTCAAATCAAAACCTTGAAGATACTGTCTAGTTACAGTTTAATATGAGATTAAAATGTAAATAGTGAGATACGATACAGTAACATCAGCAGTCTCTGAAAGTCAAATCACAGCCAAGGGCATAAAAATAGTCTAGCTAATATATAATTTGATTTACACTGGCTGAGCTTTCACTGAAGAGAAAGTGAATTTGTATATTCTAGTATGTTTTCAGGGTCCTACTTATTTTACCTATTTGATTTAGAATTCCATAACAGTTATTTTCAGTGGACATTTATTTTGATAGCTGTAAACACCTTACAATTTCCAATTTTTAGATTCTTTATCCCTTACCGTAATTTGTTCTCTTGCTCACTTATTTAGTTAAGAATTTATAGAGTTTTGTATTTATACCAAGGCTTCTACACTAAACAAAAGAAAATTTTAAGGGGCCCTGTATTATGAGGCCCTAAAGGAATCTTCCTACCATTAGATTTCTTCCATCCCCACTTTTCCTTTTGCTTTCCCAACCAAGGTAAGAATCTAAGGCATCTTGCTTCTGTTATGTAATTTACTTTCTTAATTGTTTCTTTAAAAACAATTTACTTTTAAGATCGACTTTGCTATAAAGATAAGCAATGCAGTATCTTCGAGAGGAGAAAAAAAAAGATGTTTTTCATGACAATACTAGCAGCAAACTCTGTTTCTCTGAAGCAGATTAAGGATGTCAAGCAAAGGATAGATGCATTATTATCTCATTTTTGCAATCAGAAAAATTAAATACTTTTCCCAAGGTCACAAAGACAACAACCATTAAAATGAGGATTTGAATTCAGGGCTGACTTATTTCAAACTCTGTTTATTTTTCAATGTTTTATGATTTTATTAAACTAAAGAACACCTTAATAATAACCACTTTCAACAGGCTGAAGAAGAAAGCATGCAACTTTCACTGCATCATTTTTAAACGTGTCCTATTAACATCGTGTTTGGGCTTTTAATGGGCATCTGTTACACATTATTTTTAATAAATTGGAATGCTCTGTGCCTAAGTGTCTTTTAACTTGTAGAAGAACTGTATTCCTCAGTGTTCTATTTCTAACCAACACTGAATACTACTAAAACAAGTAACCACTTGCTGTGTGCCCCTGCCTTTATCCAGGTGTTTAGAATCCGTCATAACTAGACATTATTATACATAACTCGCTGTTTTCCTTTTTAAATGTTAACAGAAGCAATTTCCATGAAATATAAAGAAATAAAATTTTATGTTACATTCTGAATATCACATAAATTCATGATTTTCAGCATCATTCAACATCAGGGACAGGCATTGTACTCAAGATAGCAATCACAGTACAGGAAAGGATATGAGAATCAGAAAAATGCCAAACAGATGACTGAAAGGAAATTCATTTGCTTTTGAGAGAACGGAAAAACACTGAGTCAAGAAGAACCCACATGTCACACATAGGAAATTTTATTTGAGTAATATACGTGCAAAGCTGTTTACACAGATAAAGAGTTATTTGGGAACTACAGACTCCATTTCATGCCAGGTAGCTAGCTAGTGCCTACCTCACAGGCTTGCTGTAAAATTCAACGAGAATGCATAGAAAGCTTATCACACTGCGTGGCTCATATTATGCAGTCAATACATGCTAGCCCTTATGATTTTTTTTATTGTAGTCATTATTCTGGATGCCCTGGATGAACAATTAGGATGTATATGCTTTAATAAATCAATGAAACAAATACAGAAATATTTATATCTTCAAAATTGTTATTGAATCTGTGTGGTAGTTATCTAGACAATTCAATTCAGAATTTTCACTGGGGACTGGAGTTATTTGGTTTGTCTGTCAGGCACTGAGATAATTAGTTGGATAATTGACAAATTTTTCTATTCTTTTATGTCAGCCAGGAGCCTAGAATAGATTTGTAATAGCAGAATCAGTGGACTTCCTTTCTGTGATACTGCTAATTAAAAAAAAAAAAAAAAAAAAAAAAAATCAGGCATACGTGTTTTCCTAAGAAAATTAAAGACCTCACAATGTTCTTTTTTTATTACTTAGAAAGAAAATAGAAATGTTGTAAATCTAATCATGTCTTTTAACTGTTAATTTTATATTACAAATGCATTGGAACAATAAGAGTATATTGATTTTTGTCTTTACATGAATGTCAGAAGTTTCCAACTGTTCATTTACATACTAAAAATCAGAAGACATAGGGAAAAGTCATTTATTTTTGATAAATTTTGACCATGTTGCTGATGAGAACATTGTGGCAACGTGGTCATTTTGAGCACATAGTTATTTTTCTCCCCTGAAATGATGCAGTTGCCTTTAAGGCTTATAAATTAGTCTCTCATAAAATTAATTTGGTTATATCAGTGCCCCAGGACCTACTTACTCCTAGTGAGTTAGAAAATTTTGCCCTCCTGTAACTAGGAAGCTGAGATAGATATTCAGAGTTAACGACCTAGTTACTGTCCACCCCCTATCCCTTGAAAAATGGTGAGAATAAGCTTCTTACTGCTGCTGATGTGTCTCCCTTCAGGAAACTGTAGGCCTGCCAATCACAGTGAAACTAGAAGGGAGTGGGAGCAACTTAGGTCAGCTGAAGGATTGGAATGTTTTATTTTTGCAGTTATTATGGAGGGAGCATGTTGGGCAATTGACCAGCTCCCTGCAGAAAAAGCGGCTCTCACCCTATGGAGAAAGCCAAGTAGGCAAAAGAGCTTGTAGCCAGGTAAATTGCCTGAGAAGTGGCTCCAGCCGTTGGAAGCTGGAGTACCACATTCCTGGGGAATAGAATGGGGGCTTTTGGCCTGGTAAGCTACTTAAATGACACAAAAATAGAAACAATTTTTTGTTTTTTTGTTATTTTTTTCCCCTAAATCCATGTCATTTTAGTGCCTCTTGTACATTATTCACCCTTCTTTGTTCGACTTGTAAAATCAGAAAAATTTCTTTTGAAAATGCAAATTGGTCTCTAATATGAAATGGGGGAGAATTAACATTTTTCACAATTATACTGATATTCTGATATTATTAAGGGAAATTTGTGTAACCCAAGGGCCAAGAGAGGATGTTGATGGAAGTATTCCATGTGAATGAGTCTCAAGAGTATACCACTTAAGGAGAGAAAGGAGTTAGTGCTTATTCTCCCCACCAATAAATAATTTAGAGAAAATTATTTTGATCTTATTAGAGGAGACTTGTACAACTGTTAGTCTGTCACTCTACCAGAGTTTAACTAAAATAGTTTGTATGTCATATATGTGCAACATATGTATCTGTATGTCCATGGCAAGTCAAGTGTTTTTAGAAATTTGAATGTGCCTTCATGTGTAATTGCTTGGGAACTAAAATGCTGGGTTTAAATGCTACTTCTATCTTTCTGGGCTACAGTTTTCATCTGTAAAATGAGAACAACCACAGTATATAACTAACAAATGAGGTAAGAATATTATTTTTTTTTGGTAAAACACTTATAACAGTGCTGGGCACAAATATGTGCCTAAGAAATATTAGGTATTATTATTATTTATGAATCTGTTTAATTACCAAGGAATTATAATTAAGTTTAAGTCAAAAGTATTCCTTAATATAAACCTGAATATACCAAGATGTTATAAAAATGTATGTCCTAAAAGTGAGCATAATTTTAATGTACATCTATGATTGTTATTTTCAGGAAAAAAACATTCAAACAAAAATTTTAATTGACAACTATAAAATCAGGAGAGAGAGAAAGAGAGAGAGATTAAATTAAGATATAAGAGAACTAACAGTGAAAAATTGTGGGGCCAAGGATTGTGAGGAAATAACCAATGAGCTTCATTTTTGAGGCAACTTAATTTTTTCCCTAAAGACCTCTGCCTATCTAAAAGAAGAAGGAGAGAAGGTAAGCAGAGTTGTTGCTGTTCTTGCAGGGTTAGGAGACTCGAACTTTAAGTATAACATCTTCTTAGAAGGAGAGAGTCTGATAAACCCTCCACAGTTTGAAACAACATTCTAAAGGGATTACCATAGCGGTAAATATGAACAAGAGATAGGCCAGCTCTCCTGGGGAAAGAAGCTCATCTTCAAATTATTTCAGTGGTTTAAATTGAATTGTATGTTCTAGGAACTTCTAGAAGGTCGAATTGTAAATCCTCTGAAAAATATTAATAAAAATTTAATAGATATACCTCAGCAACCACTATCCATTATGATAAATACAGAAATATTACTCTAGTTTATGAATATGGAAACATAATAATCAGTATATGTTTATTTGTAATTATCAAGTGAAAATAACAAGTCCGTCAATGGATGAATAAGGAAATGTGATTTGGAAGCCAGGATGGCTCAGTGGGTTAAGCACTCACTTTGCAGCCCCAGGGACTGAGGATCAAATCCTGGTCCCGGTCCATGTGGACCCATATGCTGAATGGGGGAGTGCCCCCAGTTCAGTTCTCACCGGGGTGAGACCCCAGCCCAGTTCCTGCTCTGAAAAATGAAACTATGTAGAAAAACAAATGATGTGCAACTATGGAGACTGCTCTGGGCCCTACTCCCTCTCTCTGTCTCTGTATCTCTCTCTCTGTCTCTCTCTCTCTCTGTCAAAAATAATAAAAATAAATCAAAATTAAAAAAAGAAATGTGATTACATGTTATATTATATTGTATATAGTATGTGTGTTATATATGTGTTATATGTTACATGTTATATGTATACTATATCTCATATATTGTATATATGTATTCTGACATGTAATCATTCTTGTTATATTGACAATGGTGGAATTTTCCATATGGCCATGCATACACACACATTAATACATATGTATATGTACTTATCAAATTACATATACATGTGTATATACATCTCCATACACATACATACATACATACATAATGAAATATTATCCAGCCATGAGAAAAAGGAAATCCTGCCATTTGTGACAACATGGATGGACCTTGAGGATATTATGACTGCTGACTGAGATAAGCCAGGAAGAGAAAGGAAGTACTGTATGATATCACGTATAGAAAACAAATGGTGATGTCAAACTCATAGAAACTGAGAGTAGAATGGTGGTTACCAGGGGCTGGGATGGAAAATTTGGGGAGATGTTGATTAAAGGGTATGTTTAGATGAGCAAGTTTGCAGGCTATAACGTAAAACATAATGAAATAGTTGATACAGGGACAATCAAGAAATCCACAAACTGAAGGGAAAGAAGGATAAAAAAGTATATCTGATTCAAATGGAATTGTGCTCTAAGCAAACTTCCACAGGTTTTGAGATGCGGTTCTCAAGTGGTCCTCGATGCCTAAGGTAAGGTCAAATTACTCTGTTCTCCATTCCTCTTGCTCAGTTTTTCTCTCCCACTGAACATTTAGGTCACTTGCTCTTCACCTGTTTTCCTCATAACTTTCTATCTTATAATTATTTCAATTTGTTTCTCCACTCATTCAATCCAAACTCTACAGCCATTGTATATAAATGTAATTTTATAGTTAGCATAAGTCTACAGTATTGTAGACTTATTTTTTAAATACTCAGAGGACTATATGTTCAGACTGTTGTTCTCCAGAGAAAAAGAATCAATAGGGTATGTGTGTGTGTGTAGTGTGTGCGTGTGAGAGAGAGAGGGATTTTATTTTATAGAACTGTCTCACTAGTTTGTGAAGGCAAGTTCAAAATCTTCAAGGTAGGCTGGGAGGACAGAGGCTGAGGGAAGGGTTGCAGGTCAAGCCCAAAGGCAGAAGTTTTTCAAGAAGGAAGGTCAGATTATTTTCTGTTTAAGGCTCCAATAAGTTCTACTTATGGAGGGCAATCTACTTCACTCAAAGTGTAGCTGGTTAATTTCATTCCAAAATAGCTCCACAGAAACATCCAGAATAACATTTGACCAAATATCTGGGTACGGTAGTCCAGCCAAATTGATACATAAAATTAACCCTCATAGACACATTCCATCTATAGGCAAAATAAGGTACTACTGTGTAAGGGCTATTTCCCCTTTCCATACAGTTGTTACTGATCATAGAGATAAACTTATCAAATTACTATTTTATATAACAGACTTATACCTCATTGGAGATAGGTAAATGAGAGATATCTTTTTGTGGAGCTAGGTAGATAATAGATGATAAATTAGACAGATGATAGATGATAGATTAGATAGATAATAGATAGACAAATAAATAGATAGATAATGGATTAAGAAATCGAAATAGTTTGGTGGCATTGCTGAGCAATAAATCCCAATACTTATTTTGCAGTATTATCAATGCAATGCTAAAACAAATTTAAAACTGGGCTGATGGAATTTTTTAATTCTTAGTCAGTTGAGTTAGAATCACGTAGGAAACCACTTCAGGTTCTTGATAGTCATTGGTTCTGAAGAGACTGTGGGGTACTGCTATTGGAGTGACTTGTATGTTCTGTTGAAACATACTATAATACTCAGTGCACATTAACTATGACATCTGACGTCAGGTGCAAGATACAGAGATGGATGTCTGTTCATTAACAGCCTAAAAATGCCTGAAGTTCCTTTGACAGTCAGATCCAGAAATTTTGTGAGTGATGAATTTTTGCACACACGTTTTAGAACTATGACCAAAATAAAATAGTCCTTTATTTTGCCCAAAAAAAAAAAAATTTGAATGCTCTCCCTGTCATCAGAGTTGAACACAGACTGCAGTTCCAAAATACTAATGACAGCTGAATAGGTGGAATTTGCTGAAGGCACTGGTCTGACTCATTTATTCATTTATTTTCCGCTGCTGGAGTGAATGTCAGCCTCTCAGTTGGCTAAACTTTGCATCCCCAGGAAGACTTACTAGGCTTTCAGTTCATGTGAGAGCACACTGATGATTTTTCTAAGATAATGTCACTGATAAAATAGCCCTCTGGATTATGCTGAGCACCTTGGCAGACTGTTTTGCAGAACAAAAAGGGACTCTTGGTGTGTCTGGTCCATCATACTGAGAACTGTGCAATCCCTATTACCTTCGGGGGATGCTTTGCTAAAGATTCTCTTTATTCCATTGGATGAGCCAATTATACATCATGACTCTGTTCTGAGGTAGATATTATTTCAGATTTCTAAATTTTGCATCTTGGAGAATGTTTAAAGAAGGAGTTTGGTTTGGTTTGGTTTGGTTTGTTCTGAAAAATAAGTTTCACAAATTTCTTAACCTGTTTACAAATTGATGTTCTAAAGTTGGGCTCCAAGTACTCCAATGGTAGCACTTAATAGTTTAAATTTTAACAAGCACATAGAACAATTTTGTTTTGTTTTGGTTTGGGTTTCACTTATTATAATTACTGTAATATTATTTTTAACAGGCAGCAGGGTCTGTTCTCTATGCAGTATTTTTAATTACTAAATAATGATTCTAAATTTATCGTGCTCCAATTTAAATCCAATGCCCATTTCTGTAGTGAAAACAAGAAATGATAATTTAGCACTCTCAAAACAAATGCTGCTAAAAGAGTTGTATATCATTGCTAAGTCATTCCCTAGAGATTAACATTTATAGGCTAGAAAATTTCTTGTATAAGGCCAATTAGTTTAAACTATTGGTTTCAAAACATGTTCAATATACCCAAAGTGTCCAAACAATATTACCTTCATGGCTTCAATCAACATTTCAAATCTTTGCATATATATAGGATTACACCACTCAAATTTTATTTCATTTAAACAAAGAATTTATGGAGGGAAGGATAAAGGAAGAAGGGAAGATTTGCCCTACAAATGGTCTCAATTCCTATGCCCCTTATTCATTCTTTCATCGACTCCATCAGACATGATTTGAACATAAAAAGGTAGTTCATAGAAGAGTTTGAAGCTATAGGGGATTTTATAGATGACAATAAGAATCAAGGGACACATGGGAAGTTTTGTGAATCAGAAAGGGTAATGATACGGGGTAATATCAAATCAATTATTCAGGTATAAGTGTCAATGTCATAAGAGGTAATCTCATATTTAGGGCTTCTGGGGCTACTAAAATACATTGGGACAAATGGCATGCTTGGAGCAATCTAATGGGTTCAAAGGCAGATTGTAGTGACAGGCAGTGAATCTGAGGCAGTACGTTTGTAAATCTTGGCCGAAATGTGAGAATCCCATGACTCTTCTTCTCTCCTGGTAACAATGCTTCTAATTCACTGTACACAGAACTTCAGGACTTTCCACTTCCTGACTTCTGCACAGGAGGCTTGGATGATATTGGAGTTGTATTTACATAAACCAAAAGGGTCTTAGAGATGCCTGTTATATTCTCAGAGCTTGCAGAGTTCTGGAGCTAACACCTGCATCTAGCGTTACCATTTCTATGCTAAGGAAACTTAGAAGCAAGGGGAGAATTGATCTGATCCAGAAAAGGAGGGTTCTGGAATTACTCACCTACCGGTACATACCCACCAAACTCCAACACACACACACACACACACACACACACACACTTCTACCAGCTATATAGTCAAGTCATATCCATCCATATTGGAAACTTCCTCTTTAATTCGAATATATATATTTTTATACTAATCACATAAATGTTTACAATTAATATCTTCATTTTAAAAATGCATATGCATACACATATTCATATATCAAACAAAAATGGCCCTGTTTGACCCTGCTAAATTTTATTATTTTAATTCTATTGTAAAATTTATACTTCTGCAAAATGTTTTTTGTTTGTTTGTTTTCTACTAAGAATCTCTTATTTATTTTAATTTTATCAAAATTTCACACATAGTAGTAAATGTCTCTTTTTCTGAGTAAACATTATTAATGTAGTGCTGTAAAGATCATTAAAACAACTGCCAAACAAAATGAAGAAGGAATGCTCCAATACTATTAAACTAATTTAGGAATGCCCAGAAGAAAATTGATGATTATTACGATAGTCACCCCTTCTTATCTGCAGGGGATCTATTTCAAGACACTGGGTGGATGCCTGAAACTACAGATAATACCAAACCCTATATATACTGTTTTTCCAATACATATGTACCTATGATTAATATACATCATAAATCATGCACAGTAAGAGATTAACAGCAATAAGTAATAATAAAATAGAATAGTATACTATAACAAAAGTTATGTGAATGCAGTCTTCTCTCTCTCTTTCTCTAAAAACTAAGCTAATAACTGAGATGGTTACTAAGTTACTAATAGGTGGATAGTGTGTACAGCATAGACAAAGTTATGCTGGACAAAGTTATGATTCATATCCCAAGTAAGACAAAGCAAGACAGCGTGCTAGTTCATCATACTATTCAGAACAGCACACTGTTAAAACTTATGAACGTTTATTTCTGAAGTTGTCCATTTAATATTTTATGACCACTTTTGACAGTGGCTAACTAAAATCAGGGAAGGTAAGACTATGAATAAGGGGGGATTATTGTATAAAAAATGTTTGCGAAAGCGGGGATGGCTCAGTGCGTTGAGCGCTCATTTTACAGGCCTGGCCTGTGCGGACCTATATGCTGAACTGGGGAGTGCCCCCAGTTCGGTTCCCACCAGGGTGAGACCCCGACCCAGTTCCTGCCCTGTGCAGCCCCGCGCCCACCTGTGGAATGAAACGATGTGGAAAGACCAATGATGTGCAACTATGGAGACTGTTCTGGGCCCTTCCCCTTCTCTCTGTCTCTGTATCTCTCTCTCTCGCTGTCAAAAACAATAAAAATAAATCTTTAAAAGATTTAATGGCACCTCATAAGAGATAAATGATCCATGTGCTATTGTAATTATTGCATTTGGTTTTATATTGTTATGAAGTCCCCAAAGCAGATCATGTTCTATACAATACATACATAGATACACTCTATATCCAGTAGGCTTAGAGTCCCAGGATGCTTGAAATTTGTATGTAAACTAATGTTTACATTAGTATGTAAACTAATTTTAGCTGAGCCAGTGTGTGAATGGTTGCTAGAAAAAGTACATAGTCAATTCATCTATGAGTACATTATCAAGGGTTGTATCTCTTTTACTGTTCAGTTAAGTTCTTCTATCAGCACATTATACACATAATTTCAAATGGATTCATGGCTGAGTTAGATAAGACCCATTATGTGAGTCACTGTATATGTCATCTCTGATTATTTTCTGAAATTTCTAAGACACATGAGCCCAGATAAATAAAATAAAGGTTAACTGGACAAGATCTAAAGATAAAAATATCAATAGAAAGTTAAATATGTCTCTGCTTCATTTTTTAATGAGAGAAGAAGATAGGCATATAAGTGATTGTCTTTAGCTCAACAGATGAACAAATATATATATATATATATGTATGTATATATATGTGTATATGTATATGTATATGTGTATGTATATGTATATTCATGTGTATATATATATATATGTGTGTGTGTATGTGTATATATATATACACACACACATACACACACACACACACATATATTCCATCTAAATGGTAGAGAATTCTAAATCATTGGGTCCTAAATTGGACATGGAAGTATACTCCTGGGAGACTCTAATAGTCATCTTGCTGAATTCATAGGGTTTTCATGTATGAAAACTATACAATTAATTAAATAAATAAGGACACATAACAAAAAATACAAGAGCTTGTACATATAGAACATGATATTTTTCCTAATTGACTTTATATGAAATGTTGGATATTAAATCAAAAAATATCTGAATCACTTCAAATTCTCTTGAATCACTCACTTGAAATTCTCCTTAGTGATATCGTATATAATCACTCCTTAAAACCCCCAAGTCTGACTTATAATTATAGAGATGCTTCACATAGGCAAAACAATATAGAATTGTACACCTGGAAACTATGTAATTTTCCAACCAATGTCACCTCAATAAATTTAACAATTAAAAAATAAAATTTAAAAAAATTGCAGATAATTATCCCTTTGTGTAGGAATCAGTTCGGTGTGGTCTTTAACAGGAGAATTTTTTTATTTAGTGTCTCTTCTCTATAACCTTCTTTATTTTTTCCTCATAGGGAAGTACTGCATTAGTTCTTCCTTCCAATATCCATTTCCCAGTCTTGGCTACCTATAGTCCAGCTTCTTTGATTATTTACTCTACCTGCATTCTTCTACTACCTCTGTCTTTGAAATTAATCTTCCTCCTCAATTGGTTTCTTTCTCATTAAACATTTGGGAATTCCCCCAGCATTGTCTGTACCTTAATATAGAGTTCAGGCTCGCAGGAAATTTCTTGAACTTTATAATTGATACCTAATTGGTCATCCCTAACTTCAACTTTGCCTATATTCCACATGCTACATCTAGACATATTTTTAAAACCTAAGTCAAACTAGATCAGTTCTTCTGACAATCTTCAGTGATTCCTATTTTATAAAGCATATTTTTCCAATTTAATTATGGCACACAAGCCCCTCACCAATGGTCTTATCTCTACCTCTTTGACCTTAGCCCCTAGGCAGTTTCCTCCCAGCAACTTATTATTTATTATGGATCATATAAGCCTGTGGGACTAGTTCAGTCCAAAACAATCCTTCATAACATTGCCCTCTTGAGAAAATAGATCAAATGTTCTAAGAAGTGATTTAAAAACCACTTCTACTAAATTTTATTTGTTGGACCGTTTATTTTTTTAACGTTAACTTACGTCCACTGCATACTGTATGTTTAAGAATTCTATGACATTTTACAGCCTTCAGGTCTATAAACATATTTTTTCCTGATCAAAAATATATATTATGAAAATATTCTAATATTATATATTAATATAAGAATTATGAGAATTAAAATTGCATTCATAGAAATTTAAATTTCAACAGCAATGGTAAAAGTTCAAACATCTGACTACTCTTTTTTTATAGTGTATTTGTAAAGTTTTTCAAAATAGCGGACCATCTTATAACTTTAGTAGAAAAAAAAACAGCTAAAAACATGTTAGAATTTTTGGACACCAATAGGGGAAATAATCACAATCTGTTTATGAGCATAAAGAAAAATAAAATAAGTATATACAAATTAAAAATTATAAAATTGAATCCTCAAACAAATCTGGCTTAATTCTTAAATACCAGTCTATTTCATACTCCTCATGTTAAAATAGCATAGAAATCTGCTCCAGAATTTAGCTCCCCTGTTCATAAAATGGACTAACAAATTTGCTATTAAGATAAGAACAAAGAAAATTGTTCAAGTCAACAAAAACCGTATGTTGCATGAATGTATGAAGCAAACTACAAAGTTTTATTAACATTATTTTCAAAATAAAATGTTAGGTTAAATTTATAATTGTATGAGTTGCATTTGGGAAAGCTTGCTCAGATCATATTAAAATACGATAAACCATGGCTTAAGCCAAGAGCATAAAAAAAAGTCTCTCCAAATTTCTGTATGTTAGACAACAGCTTGGACTCCCTGCTTATTTTTTACAGATCCACCCAGATCTAACCAAATAAATCTTTTTTAATAGCACAGTTTGATAACAGTTCTGACAAATAAAACTGCCATCCACTCTGGCTGCCAAAGAATACGGCATTCTTATGAGGTATTGGATAAATATATGGACTCAACAAAATTATTAATTGGTCTCATATGTCTATTTTAATGCTAGAATTAACCATTTAATTAACCTATTTTATTAAAATAGAACATGCATAAAGTAGTTTCAACTTAAGCCTTGGGGCTTTGTTGCATATGAGTGCTGGCTTCTTTTTCAGTAAGTAGGCCCAAGATTATCCCATTATATCTGAATTCATTCAAACTTCAGCCAACCCAGATCTCTCTATGTGCTCCAATTTCAAGTATTCATTTATTCAGCAAATATCCACAGACAGCTGCTATGTGCCAAGCATTATGCTAGGCACCAGAGATATGACTGTTAACAGCAGTTGCCAAAGAACGTTCATTTTATACACTATCCCACAGTAAAACATTGTAATGATTGATTTATTTTGATAGATATTATACCACACCCCCAATTATGCAAAACCAATTTTTTTTTAATTTGAAAGCATTGCAAAATCTTATAGTTAAAAACAAAACCACACCTATTAGACTGGTGAAAATCCAAAACATTGACAACACCAAATGCTGGACTATCATTTTTTCCTGAAGGAAATGTAAAATGGGACAACCATTTTGGAAGACCATTTGGCAGTTTCTTACAAAACTAAATATAGTCTTTCCATACAACCCAGCAATCACATTCCCTGGTATTTATCCAAATGAGTTGAAAATTTATGTCTACGCAAAAACCTGCATACAAATGTTTATAGCAGCTTTGTTCATTATTGCCCAAACTTGGAAGCAACCAACATGTTGTTCAGTAGGTGAATGGATAAATATACTATGGTACATTCAGACAATAGAATATTATTTATCACTAAAGATAAATGAGCTTTCAAGTCATGAAAAGAAATAGAAAAGTCTTAACTGCATATTACTAAGTGAAAGAAACCAATCAGAAAAGACTATGCTATATGATTTAAATAACATAACATCCTGAAAAAGGCAAAACAATGGGGACAGTAAAAAGATGGTTGCCCGGGGCTAAGGAAAAGGACTAGCTAAATAGGCAGAGCATGGAGGATTTTTAATGACACTCTTCTGTGTAATACTGTAGTGGTACACACATGCCATTACACATTTGTCATAGAATATACATGTTTTGGATTTTCACCAGTCTAATAGGTGTGGTTTTGTTTTTTGTTTTTTTTTTTGTTGTTTTTTTTATCTTTTTCACATTTATAGAGAGAAATTATCTTTTTG